>CAJNDS010002783.1:220000-278947 GCA_905221605.1 Symbiodinium natans | reverse complement strand
TAAAGATAAGATATTTCGAAATCTTTCCTCTTTTTTTAAGAGAGATCCATCATTATAATGATTTCTATATTATTTTGAAAAATTTATAAAATAATCTAAATTGAAAATCTTAATCTTGAAATGATTTCTTCTCGATAAAATAAACCAATATTTCAGATGTCAAGAATAAAGAAGATTAATTCAAGAATTAGTCTATATTTTCTATTCATCATTAATATTTAAAATCTTCCTCAAATTCCGATGAAAAAAATCAGAAAATATTTATGAAATTACAAGAATCATCCTTGGGATTAGATCTTTGATTGAAATTGATATGGATTCATCTATACGTTCTAGGACGACGAAAAATAGAAGCCGAAATTCTGATGATCATTTATTTTCATATTCTATGAATTGTGTCAGGTGTATTTTGTAAACCCCTGGCAGTTGCTTTGCAGCTGGCTGGGTCTTAAAGGAGAAACAGGTAAGGGGTGATGCGAAAGGTAGCTAGATTGCTCAGCCGCGCTTGGCGTGTGCAGTGCTTGAGCAAGCTCTCGAAGGTTCTAATTCTGAGCAGTGGCATTTGCCAGTGTTTCGAAAGCTCCGAGGGACCTTTCAATGTTCCCTCCGCCGAGAGAGAGTCGTGTAACAACAGACACACATGCTGTAAAAAAGTATACACCAACCGCCTTCTGAAAGGTCGGGTTCAAAGGAATGTAGAGGAGCCTGGTTTGATAGTCTCCTCCGTTGGACATCCTTGTGATCATTTGATCGATCAAGTCGCGTTGATGTATGAGGTCCGGCCTCTCACCGTAGACGTAGGTCGACTCCTTCAAGCGTTGCAAGGTTTGGATGTGCCGGAGCTGGCTATAGTGCACCTCTGTGGCTTGGTATAGGCACAGTAATGTGCAGCCACACATCAGCACAAGAAAGTACAGCGCCATCACGTTTGGAGGATTGTTGAGGATAGCAATCTGGACGGTAGAGTCTGTCATCAACCAAAAGGCAAAACCAACGTACCCAAGCACAACCTTCTCGTATCTGGCAAGGATGTTCTTGACATCGCTATGAAGGATCGAATCTCTTGCTAGCTTCCACACATGCACGTGGCAGGTGGACGTGTTGCCTGCCCTGGCCCACCATGCAAGGATTGCGTCCAGGATGTGCATGGGATGTGTAGCCTGCTGCAGGCCCGTCAGCGTCTTGGAAACATTGATTGCCCACATGCCTCCACACATCCCGAGGATTAAGGCTTTGGAAGCAGCTGCCACGACCACTCCAATCTCATTGTAGCGCACACTCAACCTCAGGGCTCCCATGCAGCTATGTATGGCTACGTCTCTTACTGCAATATCAAACATGGCCTAACCTAAGAATGCCCCCCTTCGACAAGCCCACATTTGATGTGATACCCAGAGGGTGGTCCGTGAGATCAGAAGGTAGTCGGTTGCATCGCACCATGGACTGGGCTTTGCCGTAGAATTGGTTGCCGTGCACCGGTACTGTACAACACGTTCTATGTCTTCCCCATAGTAGAGCCAGGCATAGATCCAGGCATAGGAGTCTCCTTGGGGTGTGAATGTGAAAAGGTAGAACCACATCAGCCCCAGGAAGAAGCCAATGACGATGGGACCAATTCCTACACAATGGCCCCCTTGTGTTCTCGACCGGACTAGTGCACCATTCTTGATACCCTTGAGGTAAGTGCAAAATTTGTACTCTTCCATGATTTCAATGGGCTTGCGCTGGCCACTCCATGTCTTGACTGAATTCTCAATCTGGTCCAGCCGTTTCAACAATGGATCCTCTCCTGCTGGAATTGTGCCGGCTCTCATTCGCAACCTTACGTTGGCTCTTTCACACATAAGAGCATCTTGAGCATAGAACAACGTAGTCTCGTGCTTCTGCCAGTGCTCAAAGGCCAACGCATTTTTGAAGATGTCTTCCACATCCTGCTGAAATGTCTCACAAAAGTCCCAAGGACTTTCTTCACTTGCCTCGTCCTCAGACGTAGAATCTGGCTCAGCTTTCTCGTCCCCCTCCCCTGTCTGACAGGCACGAACCAAAGCGGCCGCACTCTGTCCAACACGAAGACAAAACAGCTTACAAAGACAAAACGGCTTTAACACGAACTTGTCGAGAACCGAGTGGGTGTTGAGCTGCTTCTCCCGGCTCCTCACAGTAAACTTAGGGATTTGGGAACGAGTAGCTGAGTAGCCCTCAGCACACCCCAAAACCCTAAACACCAAACCCCGAAACCCTCCCCATCCTAAACTCAGGCTTGCTGCGGGTGCTGCGGTGAGCAGAAGCGAGCGTGCTGGGGAGTCAACCAGGCCGGCTCCGCGCAGCGAAGGAAACATATCAGTACCCGAAACCTTGACCCACCAACGGCCTAGGATTTAAGGTTCCAGGGTCGTTGCTTAGGAGAGCGACCAATAAACTTCTAAGCACGACGAATGTCAGAGACTGGTCGGAGGAGGAGGAGGAGGAAGGGCGCAGGAAAACAGCTAGGCCATAGGGTAAGTCACCGTCTTCAAAGCAAACACTGCGCGGCAGGAGACAAACCCGGCAGGGACCACACGATGACCTTGGCCAACACGGGAATCCCAGAGGGTGAATTGAAACACAAAGCAGGGCCAAAATGACACTGAATGAGGCACCAGGCCCGCACACCGAGAATTGAGGTTTTGGGAGGCCAGGGTACAGTGGCACCCAGGAAAAAGGCAGCCACGCGCAAGAGTATCGCACAAGCTACGAGCAGGCAACTTGCGCAACGCCAGAACGATGGAACCGCAACAGCGAAAGGAAGCCGCAAAACAGGAACCACCCCCATCCTTTGCAGTGAAGGCACCGGAAGTGCTGATGCAAGAGTTGAAACTACTACACGAACGACATGCCCCTGTCTCTCTGGCAAAAGCGAGAGCACGGAATCTACCACAGAAGGAAGGCCAAGGCAGAAAAGGGAGGCCAGGGCACAGCAGCACCCCCCGCCCTCTCGGGCGCCCCCCGAGGTGCCCAGGGGGCGCTGAGGGCAAGGGAGCGCCTGCGACGCACTCGCGGCAGGCGCAGGTCGAGATCGGGGAGCAGAGGCCGTGACCCCTAAACCCCTAAACCCCTAAACCCCTAAACCCCTAAACCCCTAAACCCCTAAACCCCTAAACACCTAAACCCCTAAACCCCTAAACCCCTAAACCCCTAAACCCTAAAGTCCTAAAGCTTGCTTGTTCCCAAGCATCTGCTGCATCTGCTTCCGCACCAGCGCCTTCAACTTCACAGCGGCAGCAAGGACCGGATCCATGATCATCTCCTTCTGAAGGGTTTAGGGCTTAGGGTTTAGGGTTTAGGGTTTAGGGGTTAGGGGTTAGGGGTTAGGGTTTAGGGCTCAGGGGGACTTACGGGGACCTGCTTGTGGAGTTTGGGGTTCGGGGTCTAAAGATTGAGGGTTTTGTGGTATATAAGACTTAGCTATGAGACGTTGTGAGACCCACATGAAGCCAAATGCATAACACAAATCCTTTCAGTCGATCCTGCTCATTTTTGGCACGCCAGCCAACAGTTCCCTGATCCATCAACGCCGCGGAGTAGAAAGTGTACAAGCCAAAAAGGATGATCGTCCAACCTTAGCACGATTTCGGGTTCAGATGTAGTGCTGAGTCCTTCTTGAGAGTTTTGGCAGTAAGAAAATAGTTCAAGAACCTTAGAAGAAAAGGCAGTTTTCCAATATCTCCATGAACTGGGCTCCAACAAACCTGCGGGTTGGCAGTAGTCCATGTGACCAGCCCAGTCGCCATAACGGACACAAGCATTCGAGATGTCCTTCCCATGGGACGTGGACACCAGCCGGATGCCAATGGAGTTGAAGAAACACAGCGTCACCAGTATGAACCAAGCAAGAAGGTGCCGATCCGTGTAGCGTGCTCGGGTGCAATCAAGGAAGTAGCAGAAGGCGGAAGAGTCGCGGTCAGGAGATGACGGGCACCGTGCTCTTATGCCGCGGCCCTTGTAGTAAGCGAAAGCACATGTGATGATGAACGTGCCATACCAGCCTACACTCCAAGTCCATGGACTGAACCCCGCGATTGCGGGGCAGTATTTCCTTCCTGTAAAGAAATCTTCTGCCACATTGCCCCAAACGCAAGAGGGCTTCCCTTTGCTGTCCAATACCGCGGCCGTTTCGAAATTGAGAACAACAGACTCTCCCAGGATTGTTAGCAGCATCGAGGGCAAAAAGATGAACGCACTAAAGTTCGTCTTCGCTGCGAAGCGGAGGGACACAAGGCTGTCTCCTGGCAGCTCGTGACGTTTCAAGCGATCGACCACATTCTTCCCAAGCTTGGGCCACACATCATCAGGATTCGTTCTCTCAGCTCCACGGGCGGCATCGGTCCTTGTCTTGTGCTGAGATGCGACTGAGAATAGAAACAGATCGCATATAAACAAATAAAAAATATATTTCTATATACATATATACATTATATATATATATATATATGTATTATATATATAATATATGCATACATATATATATACAAGTAATTTGATGGGAGTTACACTGTATGATATTGCTGCGGCCAAGCATCCTCCCTGACACCGGCGACTTGCCGGGCGCTTCTTCAACATCTGGTTGACCTAGAAAGCAATTTCACCTATTTAGGGTTTAGGGTTTAGGGTTTAGGGTTTAGGGTTTAGGGTTTAGGGTTTAGGGTTTGGGGTTCCATCGAGGCGCTGACATCCTGCGCGTGGTGCACACGTTTCATGAAAGTACGCGCTTCGCAGCAGATAAGTCTATGCTTGAACCGAACACCCCGACATCCGAAATCCGAAAACCCTACACCGGTGCCCGCCTGGTAGGTGTGACATTGCACGGGGTAGAAGCCCAGGGTAGAACTGTACACCCCAAAACCAAGCCCTAAACCCTCAAGGGTTTCTAGGGCAAAACGGCTACGAGGCACAGCTGGCATGTGTGCGTACATCTCAAGGGTACACAGACATGTTCTCGGTTGATACGTGATCGGACCGTTTTGTACTGGCACAGCCAAAGTAAGCACTACGTAGATTGAACTTCGCTAGCCACAGAGTAGTCTGGAAGCCTGTGCAGAAACGGAGATTCAAAAGTCTCATCTGGCAAGCCAAAACCCCTTCGGGGATTCTTGGCCCGTACCGTCGCTTGGAGAGCTGCTTCGGATGGGTAGGAACGGCTGTGAACAGCTAGGGCTGCAAAGCCTCCCGAGGCCCAATGCCTGACCTACCTACATACCAGATCGTGATAACCCAGCCCCCTAAACCGTAAACCCCATACCCTGAACCCCATTCCCTCTGCAGCTTTCTGTCTTCGACGTAGCTGTGCAATCACTTGAGAAGCTCAGCCGACGAAACGGTCCCGAGAACGGGAAGATCTTTCAGAGCTGCTCGGGCGCGGTGAACATTAGCATGGGAGACTCGGAACAAGTCGGAGACGTCACTGCCGTTTTCGGCTGCAAGGATCGCCTTTCCGCCTGGGTGGTGGGCCTGAAACTTCCCAACGTAGTAGATACGTCCTTCGACAACGAGGACGCAGTGCTCTGGGCCCAGCGCCCGCGCCATCGCCTTCACGGCCGCAGGTTCCAGCTGCATGGCCGGAGCATGATGGAAGTCCGACGGCGAATGGCTTTCGGGTACCGAAGCCATGGCTCTTGCCGTGGCAGATGTCGATGAACCAGTGGCAATGAGGGGAACCTCGTGCGCTGGCCAGGGCAGGTCGGGCCCTGTGTCACCTGGGAAAAACAGCACGGCATCGGTGCGCCTGGCATAGCTCGGATGCTTCAGGTCCACAGGGTTGCAAAGATTCGAGAGTCCGCCGCTGGGGCCCTTCTCGTACTTAGAGAAGGGCAAGGGCTCCTGAAAGTTGAGGTGGTTGAAATAGGCAAGCCGCGTCTCGGAGGGGAGTGCGTCCTCAACGCGCAGCGCAAAGTCTGCGCGAGTCTTCATGGCCAGAGCGATGGTCATCGCCTCGGCCTTCGCATAGATGGAGACCACCGCTGCGATGAGAAGATTGGTGATGGGGATCATGGACACCCACAGAGCACTCAGGAAGAGTGCCTTTACGACAGCCTCAAAGGAGCCGGTGTAGAAAGTCAGGTCAGAGTCCTCGCCTACCCCCAAAGCCAAGGCAAACAGAGAATAGGCGCTCTTGAAGTTAAAGGCATCATGAGAGCTCATGGTGCTGCTGGTCAGCTTGTCCAGGGCAGCTCCTACTGCAATCAGCCATAACAAGAGACCCATCATGAACCGCGCGGCATCCTGAAGCATTGCCTTGCCCAGCAAAACAACTGCAGCCAGCTTGCTGTGTAACTTGAACATCTCTGCAAGTTGGATCCACTGGAGGAAAGCCACGAACGCATAGAGTATGCGCGATACTCCCTCCCCTACTGCCGGACAGTTCTCGGTAGCTCCCTCGAAGCAGGGCTTCAGCATCTGCCAGATCAACATGAGGGACAAGATGCAGCATACAAATCGTAGCTGTACAAAAAACAGGCACACGCTCTGAGGGATGTGTAGGGTAATAAGCCTCAGGTCTACCACTTGCATGCGCTGACTACACGTCTCCCAGATAGCCATGTGGCATATCCGCAGGATGTGGTAGGCTGTGATCACTCCCCACAAGGCACAAGCGCCGATGCCAGTGTGCATATTCATGCCCTGGGACACCCCAACCACGAGGTAGGAAATGAGACAGAGAATCTGTTGCAGTGCAACGCTTATGAGCTTCCTCCGCCCAAAGCGACGCCACTTGAGGTCAACGGCTGTTGAGATCACCGGGTGGTTGAAGACCTCGATGTGCGACTCTGGCAACCGTTGCACCAGCGTGCCCAGCGGCCCCTCAAACACTCTGGATACGAGGCTGGGGTTTCCGTAGATGTGCTCCAACCACATGTTCACCCTCCGACAGCCATCAGATGTCTCTCGGCTGACCCATAGGTGTCCATCCAGAAACGGCTCCAAGAGTTGTGGCGCATACTCGATTAAGGCATCCAGAATCACGGGACATCGCTTCCACAGCTCGTCAACACCATAGTAGAAGCAGGTCCTGTCAGCTCGAAGCGTCAAGATGTCACTCAGCAGAATCTCCAAAATCTCCGTGTGCCCATCCCTGAGTGCCCAGAGGAGGGGCGACAGCTGCTGCTTGCCTGCAGAAACCTGGGGATTTACGAAAATAGGGGACCTCTAAAAACCTCTAAAATATAGAGACCCCCCAAATAGTAATTAGATAACAAGGACCCCAGAAAGGCACCCCCAAATATCGTAAACCCCCACCTGAAGCGCGCTGCTGGCACGCTCGCTACGCGGAGCTTTGGCCAGCGCCTCTTTGACCCTTCGGCTCGAGGCACGGACCAGGGCGCTGCAAAGACTCGTCCGGGAGCTGTCAATGATCTCCTTGGTAGCCCAGTAACCAAGCCCTAATAAGGGCAGCCTTTTTTGGGTTGGCTACTTTAAAAGGGGAAACCATAACAAAAAAAGGGTAAAGGGTACCACAGGGCTACCAAGTCTCAATGAAGCTCTGGGAGGCCATGTTGTGTAGGATGGACCAGGAAGAGCGAGAGTCCTCACTCCAATCCTTCCCAGCTTCTCTGGAAGCCTCCGCAAGTACGTCCAACAGTGCCTCGCCCCAGGCCTCAAAGTGCCAGGGCTGCAAGTCAAACTTGCAGTGCATGACAGCCGTTCGCTCCAGTGCTTGCTGAACCTCACTGTCTCTAGTGCAGGCCACGAGCAGCTCGATGGCTTTGGCAAAGGCGGCTGCCATAGCCTCGTCACGCTTCCGGAACATTCCGCGGAAGGCCTGCTGCTGGAACAGCTTGCCGTGCAACTGCCGGGCCAAGCTCATTGAAAACTGGGGACTGCTGGACAGACCGCGCCAGGAGCTCTCCACGGAGTGCCGCACGTGCTTCCACTTCACCATGACATCCAGGAAAGTCCTCTCCACGACGCCCCAGAGCCAAAGCCACGCCATCTGGACCTCGCCCTCCCAAGTCTTCAGGAAAGCATTGAGCAGCTCAAACAGGCAACGTCTGAAGATCCGCAGGTGCTCCGGAGCGACCCCAAGTTCCACGTGGCGCTGCGCAAGGCGGAAGAGTTGACGCTCCAACTCGGACGGCTGGGTGGCGGTAGACACGATCAGATCCAGAGCGAGGCCCAACTTTGCGCCGTGCTGGTCAGTGAACGTAAAAGTCAAGTCCCCCTGATGCAGTTGCAAGCGCATCTTCTGCCCAAGCATGGTGCCGAGGGCGGTTACAGAGGAGCCATGGGATCCATGCGCAACCACTCCGCCTTCAGCCTCGCCAAGTTCCGCGGAGATGGTGAGGTGTGCCTTCGTCGCCTTTGAGGCGAGGGTTTTCCGGCTGCTCTTCTTGGTCCAGGTCGTGCTGTTGGAGGCGACCGACCTGGATGACATAAGCTCGGTCTTCGACCTGACATCTTGCAAAACCTCGGACCACGTGGAGCGGATCAGCTCTATCTTGGGCTTGAGCCGCTCCAGGTGCGTGAACAGCTCTTCGCTGAAGCTGTCGAAGACCCACGCCCAACTTTCCTCCAGTCGAGCATCCCAAATACCGCCAGCACGTAGCAAGCACTGCGACAAGGCGTACAGGAAGCTCTTCCTGAATTCACTTCGGTGATGGCGGGCTGCTCCATAATCCACGTGACGTAGAGCCAGTTTCTGAAGCTCCTGCGACAACACGCCCTTTGTAGGCAAGGCAAGCAGGCGATGCATCTCAAGCGGTATTCGTCCAAAGACGCTGGCCAGCCTGCTCGCGGGAAAGTTCTGACGAAGCTACCCGACCCGCCCCGAATCCTAAACCCAAAGCATCCCAGAGCCCGAACCTGTTCATGTCGGTGGAGCTGAAAATGGCATGAAACTGCTTCTTGTCTGGGGATCTCTGCAGAAGATCGGCGTACATCAACTTTCCAAAAAGGGAGACCTCTGTCCTTCGGAAGAGGTTGCAAGACTCTGTGATGCGTGGCAGAACTTGGTTCTTCTGTTCAGCCTCAGCCGCTGACCAGTCAGCTGGTGAATTTTCAGCATTCTGAACATCATGCTCGCCCCCTCCTTCGGGAACATGGGGGTTGCCAGCAGACTGCTCCGAGACACCAGCCAGCGCCAGAAAGGGACAAGCATCTGTAGGGAGCTGATCTGAAGTTTTCTGTTTGTGCAACCAAGGGATCTCTTCTATCGGCGGAGATTCCGCTTGATGTGGCAGTGGTACCTCAGTCGGCCTGTCTGCTTCGTGGATCTGGATCCGAAAACCTGTCTGCACTTCGCCCGCCCGCCGCAAGCCATCAGGCATGCTCCGCGTGGCTCGTGGGTTGCGGCTTGGGTTTAGGACTTTAGGAGCTCAAGGTTGAATAGGGTTGCTGTTGATTCGTAAGGTGCTGGTGCGGCACGTTCGGGCACAGGTTCTGGACTTGAGGTTCGGGGCTTTTCAGCTGCAAGGCTTCCGTACTGTGCGATTCGTCTTGCCTCTAAATCGTTCGGACTAAAGTTGGAACGTCAACCGAAAAGCCCTACCCCGTCCTTGAGAAGCTTTCGACGGTTGAGGATTTCACCAGGCTCTATAGTGGAGACAGCTAGCTGTGCTGTACTAAGCCTATAAAGATTTTGGTAAGCCGCTCCTTCAAAAAGTAGCAGTGCACTCGGAGGAGCAGTCGGAGTAGCAGTTGCACTGGCAGCTGCAGTCGCTTTCGCAGGCGCAGTAGCAGTAGCAGTAGCAGAAGCAGAAGCAGAAGCAGAAGCAGTAGCAGTAACAGTAGCAGTAGCAGGAGTAGCAGTAGTAGTAGTAGTAGTAGTAGTAGTAGTAGTAGTAGCAGTAGCAGTAGCAGTAGCAGTAGCAGTAGCAGTAGAAGAAGTAGTAGTAGTAGGAGGAGGAGTAAGAGTAAGAGTAAGAGTAAGAGTAAGAGTAAGAGTAAGAGTAAGAGTAAGAGTAAGAGTAAGAGTAAGAGTAAGAGTAAGAGTAAAAGTAGGAGTCAGAGTCAGAGTAAGAGTCAGAGTAAGAGTAAGAGCAAAAGTAGACAGAGTAAAAGTAGTAAGAGTAAAAGTAGTAAGAGTAAAAGTACTAAGAGTAAAAGTAGTAAGAGTTTAAGTAGTAAGATAAAAGGAGTAAGAGCAAGAGTAAGATAAAAGGAGGAAGAGTAGGAGCAAGAGTAGGACTAAGAGTAAGAGTATGAGTAATTAAGAGTCAGAGACAAAGTAGTCGTCGTCGTCGGCGTCGTCGCCGTAGTCGTGGTCGAAGTCGTAGTCGAAGCTGATGTCGTCATCGTAGTGGTAGTGGTAGTGGCGGTAGTGGCGGTAGTGGCAGTAGAAGTCATAATCAGCGTAATCGTGATCGTAGAAGTAGCAGCAGCAGTAATGGCAGTATTTGTAGCCATGGTAGTAGTCGTCATTGTACTCAGGACAACAGCACCGGTACTGGTACTAGTACTCGTAGTCATCGTTGTCGTCAGCAGGAGCAGGAGCAGCAGCAGCAGCCGGGGCATCGCTGAAGCGATGTGGACAGGCAATGGCGATTATGACTGCGGCCACAAGTACTCTCACTACTAGAACGAAGCAAGGCTTCCGAGAGTGGTGTGCAGAATTCAAAGTGCACCCCTTCCCTTCCCTGCCAAACGTCAACCCCTGGACTCACCAAAGCACGCATAGTTGGTGGCGGGGCGGGGAGGGGAAACTTCCGAGCCTGAGTGCGCATGGCACGTTTCCTTTTTCTGCACATCGTTCACGCAGCTGGCTCGGAAAGGCGATGGGGCTCGCCAGCCAGGCCTTCGTGGCCCGAAATACAATAAACTACAAAGAGTATACAGATACTTTTCTCTGACCACATGGTACCAAGCGGCACCGCCGCTGCACCGCACCTTTTATCTCGCGCTGCCTACAACAAACGCAAATCATTTTGAAGTCTCTGGTTCCCCTATCATTGTAGTGCTCAAGGTTGCTCTGTGGCCTGCGGAAAAATCGAAGGAAGACAGGGTGAAAGTTGGTGCATACTGGCAAGCTACATCATTGTGAGAGGAATCGAAGGAAGATGCCCGACTCAGAAACTCAGAAGTGCTGACAAGTCATATCTTCTTGAGCATCCTCATCCAGATTTTTGTGTTGCATCCTGGCCGGAGCAGTGGCTTGAGCTTGCACTGTGTCTTGTACAGATGTGCATGGCAACAGACTTGATGGTCCGGCGGTCCGGTATTTCCCGAAACAGGGGTAGCCCGAAATTATTTACCCCCCCCCAAACTACTTCATCAGTTTCGGAAACCCCCAAAATCCCGAAAGGTGGGACCAGCCTTGCGCTGCTTCGGAATCGATCAGCGTGGTCACCAGGGAGCTGCGCCAATTCGCAGTTTGGATTGATGCCCCCGAGCCGGTCCAGTCATTTGTGGCGGAAGCATCAGGTACTCTTCCCAAGGAAGCTTGGATTGGGCAGCAGAGAATGCGGCGCAGTAGGTTCCTTCCAGCGCATCAGGTTGATCTACCGGCTGCTGCAGAGAAAGGCCTGGCCATGCGATGTGGCGCTGTATATGGGTGCTTCCGAAATTATGGGGCCTCATCTATACCCCCAATATATTAGAGTCTCTGCTCTCGGAACCCCACCCTCAAACGGAGTGCTCAACCCTATCTTGGGGCTAGAAGAAAAACCACTGTGTGTTGCGGCTCCGGGCCACGCAACCATGTCTCACCAATCCCTTCAATCTTGCTGTGCCTTCGATTTCACCACGACCGCTGGTCCATATACGAGTACAGCAATCGGCAGGTCAGCATGAAGTGCGTGCTGAAGCACCTTGCCAATGATAGGTCTCGAACATTTCTCCACGACGGAATCGCGGAATGTCTGCATCTTGCCACACTTTTGTCAGCCCTTACCGCGGATATCTGGCAATCATGGTCTGAGCACCTGGGCCGCCACGCGTTTCCAGGAGCACAATGGCTGCTCTTCAATTCTTGCTTGCTGATGGGCAGCTATGTCAAGCAACATGCAGGTGTATCATGCCATGTGTATCTGACTTTTTTGAAGCACTGGTGCACAGTAGTCAGTGCGACTTCACAGCTGATTCTCTACGAGGAATTTCGAGGCCGAGCAGCTTTTGGGAAGAATCTGCTGTGAGCGGAAGAGGGCCAAGACGTCCAAGTTTGTAAAGCCATGGAGCTGCAGGGTGTAGCCGTGGCCTAGCACGCAACTCTCCAGATTAGCTCTCCCAGCTTTAGACTCAAAGTTTCGGGTTTAGGGTTTAGGGTTTAGGGATCAGGGTTTGGGGTTTAGGGTTTAGGGCAGCTTTAACGAGGGATGACTGCCGAAAAGGCTCGAAGCAGCATCTGGGCCTTGGGAAATACACACAGGGCAGGAGCTGCCTTCACTACTAATTGCTTCAGAATCCCCAAAACATAAAAGTATTCGTCCTTATAAGGGTCATATGGGGAATATTCTTTAAATTCTTTTGGGGTTCTTCAGCAAATAGTAGTTCAAGAGTAGACACATGAACCGCCGCCCACAACGGCACTCTCAGGACATGGCCATTGCTTCGAGCCCGATGCTGTCCTGCATTGTCAAGTTTTTGCGGTGCTTTGGAGCAACTCTCCCAGGCAGCAGAAGACAAGGATCTTCTAAGGTGCAACCACAGGGCAAGAAGATCTTGTATATGTTATATTATGTTGTTTGCTGTCTCGGATCTAAAACCAGCGCGTCCTGGCCGATGGAGATTGCGGCAGTTTTGATCTGCGCAGCAGACGTTGACACTTGACGGGCTTTCGGGTTTGGGGCGGGAGCAGACTGGCCCTCATGACATTCGCAGGCACCTTCAAATAGCATGGACAAGCAGACCATTTGTACTCAAACTTCTCAGAAATCCCCGAAAAATCGGTGAAAGCCTCTCAAAGCCTCTGCCTGCCTTCCCAGTCTGCAAGAAGTGCTCGGCAGAGCGCAACGCGTCGAACTCACGCCCGAGGACGTGGATCCGAAGGAGGTCCACCTACGAACATTGCCCCTGGCTCTTTGCAGGGAATGGGTTTAGGGTTCAGGGGTCAGGGTTTAGGGTTTATGCAATCGGTCATGCGGACGGTTTAGCGTGGAGGAATTAGGGCCCTATTCATACCTTAGAAGGGATTGTACAGGGTACCTCATTCCCTCATTCCCTCATTAAGAACAGCCATACTAGTGAGACTGTTTTTTTCGAATCGCATAAAGGGGCTCTTATAAAAACCCTCTTTGCATCAAAAGAGGATTTTTATAAAAACCCTCTTTGCATCAAAAAAGGGATTTTTTTTTCTTGAATGCTTGGCGGGTTGGTTCCCGTTGTCAGAGCTTGGGGTTCCAGGGCTCCAGGAGTAGACCCGGCATCGTGCGTTGTGTGTTCGAAAGCGTGACCGAAGGCGATTGAAATTTTGAAAGTGTTGTCGATGGGTTTAGGGTTTAGGGTTTAGGGTTTAGGGTTTAGGGTTTAGGGTTTAGGGTGCGGAGCTGCAGTTGGTATTGTAGAAAGGAGTTGGTGTTGAAAGTTGAAGGGTCAATGTACCTGTTGATCTTCATGGCTCAAGACTGGGCCATGCGCCTGGTAGCAAAAAGAAGTTTTGAGTTCCTGTTGTTTGCTGGTTGGTTCAGGGTGAAATCTTTGGCGACTGTTGGGGTTGGTTTCCTCTCCCTTTCGGTTGCCCCCGTAGGTTATGAGCCCAAATTAGGTTCCCTGCGGTCTGTGTTTCGGCTTTAGGGTGATAGTTGAAGCCATGGCGACCAACTGGTTACGGACTGGTACGGCATCATCGAGTTCCAATGTGGACGATCAAGGTGAAGGTGGTGTCAAAAGGTCTGCAACGGGTGAAAAAGTTGTTCCCAATGTGGAAGCTCTGGTTGATGCTGGTGGTATGCGTGGCGGAGAGAAGCCGGTGGTGGAAGGACTGGAAGACCAGATGGAAGCAGTTTTGCTGCGCCTTCTGAGTAAACATGGGCTTTGTCTTCGAGCTGCGGGACCTGCTGAATCAACGGGAGCGCCAACAACAAGCTCCTCTACGTCAAAGATGGTGGAGCAAGGGTGCCAGACAGAGCTGGTTGGGGATGTTATCCCTGTTTCCAAGCGAGCTCGCAACAAAGTGAGCTCCGCGGCTGAAAGTGGTGATCTGTTGACAGGTGAAGCGGAAGAAACTGCGCCTGTTGCTGCGACAAAAAGCAGTATCCTCGTCGTTGGGGACGCAGAAGGAGTCGTTCCTGTTGCTATGGTGATGAGTGAAGGAGAAATCCTGGAATTGGAGGCAGCGAGAATACAGCAGGAGTCAGATGAGGACTTATACGCTGATGGTGGAGGCAAATTGTCTCAAGCTGCTGACCTTCCAATCATCGACTGTGATGGGAAGACATGGGAACGCCATTTTCACGAGGATGGGAGAGAATATCTTTACTGCTTAGACGCGGGAGATACCCAATGGGTGTTGCCTAAGAAGACTGGGATGGCTGGAAACAGTGAAGGGTCTGGTGTTGGAATGGGCATTGTCCCTGTGGAAGAAGAGCCAGCACTGGGTACTACTTCGTCCTCGTCGCCTACTGAGTCTTTCAGGGCACAACAGGGTAGCGTGGAAAGTGTCAACAGCGGTGTAAATAGTGTAGGTGAAAAGGATTTTTCCTCTACTATCAGGGATAGCGGTCTTAGGGCTGGTGGTGACGCCCCGACCTCGGGTTCTCCTGATGAGGAAGGGATTTCTGGAAGCCGAGCAGACATCGCTGGAGAACATCTGGATCGGGAAGAAATGGAAGTGCTTTCTGAGGGTGTGGCAGCGGTGGAATCGGTGGGTCCAGAGGAAAAAATGCCCAATGCGGAGATTGGAACTGTGTCGGCTGCAGAAGAGAGAGTGGTGGATGTGGTACCTGTCGGTCAGGAAGGTGATCCTGGAGATTTGGAGGACGGAGGGAAAAAGTTGTGCGTTACGACTGAGGAGGTCTCTTCGTTTGGTGCCAAGAATCTTGCCATTCAGGGAGAAAAAGAAGCTTCTGGAATAGCTGGAGACACGGAAGATCTGAAAGATGAGGCCTGGAGCGCCAATGATGCGCGGGTCAATGCGCCAGATAGTACCTGGAGTGCGAAAGAGGCACGGGTTGAGGTGCGTATGGTGTCACGTTCCACGGACGACTGCAACAATGGGGCGCAGGCTCCGTAGCAGCTGACGACGGAGGTTCACAGGTGGACGCACTGGTGCAACCTGAAGTTAGCAGCGAGGAACGAAATAGCAAGGGCTACACCGGAGCCGATGAGGCAGCTGTGGTCAATGATGGTGGCAATTCTCCTTTGGAAACCATGGAGCCAAAGGAGCCTGCGGTGGAAGAAAATGTACCTGCCGCGGATGAGCAATCCAATAGCCCTGCAGTGGAAGAAAATTTGCCTGCTGCAGAAGGTGTGACAAAAGACTCCAATGATGGGTCCGCTCCCATGAAGGGGGAAGTATTGCCGTCTGGAAGCTCGCCGGAAGTCGACACCGAGCGAACTGCAACAGATGAGGCAAAGCCATTGGCTGGAAAAAAGGAAGGCCCTGAGCCCCTGGAGCACAAGGTGGATGATCTTGTGGGACTCGTGCAGGAGCAGGACGAGCAGTGTGACCCAAAGGTGGAAACAAAGGATGTTTCAGGAGCCGATGATACAGAGATGGTTTCTGAAGAGCACGCAAAGAAAGTGCCCAGAGCGGGAGCCTTGGATACACCTGGGGAGCATTGCTATCAAGAGGGAGATCAGATCGTTGGTCTAGTGCGCTGCATCAATGGGCATGGAGCCTTTTTGGACCATGGCGATGTGAATGTGTTGATTCCTGCAGAAGGGAAGAATACACATCTATTCAAATTTGGTGACACTGTCAATGGAACAGTGAAAAGGGTGGAAGATGATGGTACCGTGATCTTGGACACCTTCCTGGTTTTGGAAGAGGACGAGGAGGACTCTTCTTCGACGCTGCGCAAATGGAAAGACAGCGGCTGGAGTACGTGGTGGACAGATTCATGGTATGCTGGTCAATGGTACCAAAGTTCCGACAGTCAATGGGACTGGAAATGGGAGGAAGAGCAATCCGATGAATGGTTTGCTGATCAGGAGTTATCCTCAGAAGAACAAGAGGAAAGGCAACTCTATGGAGAAAAGATCTATAGAGCTCTTCTTGAGGATGGAAAGGCTGATAAGGCCTATGTGGGCAAAATCACTGGGATGCTGTTGGGTCGTACAATGGATGAGATACAGGAGTGTGTTGCAGACCATGCATTCCTGGATGCGGAAGCTCGGCGTGCGTGTGGCGTCTTGCAAAGTGATGGTTGGAAGCCCGATGGTGCAGAAGGCGCAGGCTTGGGAAAGACAACCACCTTTTCCCGAAAACAGTACCACAACGCGCTCTACGAACTGGCATGTAGGAAAAGGAGATTTAGTCGACCAGTTGTGGGTGAAGCGGTGGCAACGTTGCTGAGTCAAGGCAAAGATGAACTTTGGAACGCGCTTTGGCTGGACACCAAGCGATTTTTGCAGGAGCTTGATGGTGCAGTGGAATCCATGAGTAAAAGGGAGAACAAGCCAATGGAAGCCTACATGGATCCCGATCAGTACAAGAAAGCTCACCTGACGCCAAAAACTGTGTTGCCGGGGTACAGTAAACTGTGCAAGTTTTTCAATCAGGGAAGGTGTCGCAATGGAGATGAGTGTTCCTATGAACATCGTCGTTATGGTGAAGGTTGGCCAGGAGGAGGACCAACTGAGCCAAAGAACAGCCAAAAAGCTGGAGACGAGGATGGGGACATTGGTGACCCTCCTACGGAAGAAGGCACAGTGGATGAGGCACAGCAGGAGCGGGAGGATTCAGCTTTCAGAGCCAAGTACAACTTTGGTAAAGGTGCATCAAAGGGTGAGTCGGTGTCAGTCGAGCCAAAGAGGCAAATGTGTCTGTATTACAACCAAGGAGAAGGTTGTAAATATGGAAATTCCTGCAGATACTCGCACGATGAAAAAGCGGTTTTGGAAGGGACTTGGGAGCCCGGCAGATCCTGGGACAATGCGTCTCGGAAGGCCCTAAAGGAAGCAGGGTTCCATCATTGCTGCTTCGACTACTACATCAAAGGGAGGTGTCGCGTGCGATATGGTTGCAAGTATTCTCACGAAGAAATGTCTGAAGAACGACTGGCCCGGTTGAGGCATCTGGTGAATGTGGCGAACCATGTTTCATTTCAAAGGGGAAGAGGATTGGAGATTCCCGACAGGAACGCCTTTCAACCACCGGTAAGTGGGGGAGCAGAATCTTCGTCATCCTCGGCACCAAAAGCGCTGCAAATGACCAATGTGTCACAGAAAACAGGTGAAGGTGATACACTGGATGGAACAGATGGAGAGGTACAAAAGGATTCGGTGGCAGAGTCTACCGCGGTACGTCTTCAGGATCCTGAAGAGCCAATAGAACATTGGATGGCTCGCAACAACCACTTGTGGGTGTATACACCTCACGTAAGTGATGTTATGATCAAGCTGGGTGTAACCAACGTCAAAGAGCTACAAGAGTATATCTTTGTGGAGGATTTGGTGGAAAAGGAGTTAACAAGGTGACGGCCTGCAAAATTCTGCAATTGGTGGGTGGTGTTCAGTACCGGCCAATGTCGCCGGATGTGGCTGTTTCTACCAACGCGTCGGTACGCAGGGAGCAATCTTCTGGAAGCCGAGAAGCTGGAAGAGATGGGGTGAGAACTATCTCTCAGGTGCGTGAAGCTGAAGGTCCTGGTACAAAGGAGATGCCGCGAGGGTCTTATCGAGAGATTTTCGACACCGGCAAGTACCGTGACGCATGGACGCTTGCGCAGAGATCCCCGCTGTGCGTGCAGAGGTTGCGATTGGTGGGAGTTGGAATGCCACCGGTGAACCCGCCAACAAAGGCGTATCGGTCAAGATCAAACCTTGTGAAAAGGGGAAGGCCCTTGCTGGATAAAAAACAGGTGCGACAGGTGCCACGCTCTCGCTCACAACGGCGAGCAGCCGGCGGAAGTGGTGGAAAAGCCAAAGCCGCTGGAACCAGTAAAGCCCCGTGGTGGTTTGTCGTACCCATTCAGCAGAGCGTGGGCAGATTTGGTGGATGATGATGATCAAACGGGAGCTTTGGTCTCCTATGCAGATTCCTCAGGTGATTCAAGCGAGGAAGAAACCAACAGCGCGCGACACCTGAGGGAAATCTTTTTGCGAGAAAGGGATTCACAAAGAACTGCGATGCGTGGCAATGTTCCAATTGCTGGTTCTTCAAGCTCCAATGATGGGCAGAAAAAATCGGTTCACCTTGGCGAAGGGCGCGACAAAGCGTCGCGGGGGGAGACCCGCCAAGAAGTGACTTCTCAAGTTTTTTCGCTACCACAACCTTCTCGTCGAACTGAACAGTCTCAAAAAAGAGCAAGGGATGGCTCAGTTATAGTTGGTTCGCTGGCGGTGGGCTCCACGGATGAGGTTTTACCTGGGCAAGGTGTTGCTGGACAGGTGAATGTATCTGAAAGCGCTCAAGTTCTTCCTGGGCAAGAAGTGGCTGGACAGGAGACGGCGCTGGAAGGAGCAGTGCAAATTTCTGGCGAGGAGACTGACCAAAAAGAAGGAGAAGGTGGGAGCAATGAACTCCGTGGTGATGGTGCGAAGACACTGGATGTTCGTCCGGTGAAGAAGGACCCTCAGCAATTGCTTACTAAAGGCCTTCTGAATCGGATTTATTGGAAGGTTGCTGTCGGCAAGTTGCCTGTGGGGCAAGGGGACTGTCAGAAGGGGTCCAATAAGATGGATCGAAATTTGGTTATTAGCATGTCATCCGAAGGTGCAAGCGAACAGGATTTGAACCTGGCACTGGAGGACGATGCTGATCAGTTAATGGATGATGGTACAATGGTGGTTATGGTGTATGATCCACGAACGCTGATTCAGTCGCCAACAACTGATTGGGTTATGCGTCGCGGTTTGACCGATCGTACCATCTGGCCGGCAATAGCGACTGCGGCACAGAGGATATGTGCTGACATGGTTCAAGTGGATGAATTGAATGCCCAGCTAGGGACTGGGACACTCCTTTTTCAAAGGAGAGATCAAGGATATTATGGTGATTTGCATCATTCGTTCCATGACAATCCGTGCTTGCCAGTGGTGGGAAATTATCTCTCTCTCGGTGATGGGTGCATTGCTGTCTCCTGGTCTGGAAGGGGAATTCAGAAATACTGATAAGTTTGGAACTGCTATGGAGGCAATTGCCTACGATTGGAGTCGCAGTCCAGGCATGGAAGTTCACGTTGAACTTATGGCGAGGGTAGCCAAATTGGTTGCTCCGTTCCTTACCCTAGGAGGCCAAGGGTCAGTGGTAAATTCGGAATTTCTCTGGCAGCGCGGGAAGGCTCAATTGATGGAGTTCCTTCAGGCGGCGACATGCGCTGATCAATTGGAGGTTGTCTGGAACAGGATGGACGACGATGCTGATGAGGAAGTGGATCCTTCAACAGCGGTGCTGGAGATTCTTGGACAGGAAGATGCGGTACTTGATCAAGGGAACAATGAATCCCTTATTCCCATTGAAGATGCTGGAGGTGAGACAATTGGTGACACTGGAAGGGATGGCAAAGCGCCAGAAGTTTCTCCAGAAGAGGAGACATCCAGTGGGTCGTCAAGATTGGCTGGCACAAGGATGTTCTTGTGGTCAGTGTACTCTCGCGTTGCTTCCAACTGGGATTTCTCTATGCAGGACCGCACTACTGGTAAGATCTTTGACAGCACAAAGGGGTATCCTGGTGAAGGACCAGACAATGGTGACGATTTTTCCTCTAAGAGGAACTTACCCTGGATCTCTGAAGACTACCTCGACGAAGTGGTGTCAAAAAAGATGGAAAGGTCTTCAGATATGGATGGGTTGGATGGGTTTGTTCCGGAAAGTGAGGGACAGTTGGAAAAGGTAGAGGTGGAGAATGTTACTGCCTCTAGAATTCTTATGGCTCTTTGGAAAAAGGGATATAGAGCTGGGTATAGGAGGTTGTGTCGTTTGAATGTATCTGGATGCAAGGTTGGAGCAATGAAACATCCAATCAAAAGGGTGCAGAAGATCGGCACTAGAAAGGCCTTCGTGAAAATATTCAATGTTTTTGGATCGTCTCAGCGTGGCTCAGGAGCTGGCGGAAAACCAATCATGAAGGTGGTAGGACCAAGGCCAGGTTTTCCAGCTGTACTCCAAGCATCAAATACTGATAGCACCTTGGGTGAAGGGAGCAGTTCTCAGGTACGTGGCAATGTTCATGTAGAGCAGAATCGCCCTATGGACCGGTACGAGGCGGAGCGCTTGGAGAAGAGGAAGAAAGGCTTCTGCTATTGGTTCAGCAGGGAAAAGATCGCTGCAAATTTGGTGAACACTGCATATTCATCCATTCAGAAGATGATGTGGTGCTGCAATCGTATTGGTGCAAGTACTATGTGGCTGGGAGACACTGCTTCTCTGGAAAGGAATGTAAGTTCTCACATGACGCAACTGGTGTAAGGTGTATCCAGTTTGCTCAGTCTGGGAAGTGTCGTTATGGGGACAAGTGTGTCTTTGAGCATGGTGATCCGCTGGATGAACAGAGGCCAAGGCCTCCAAGGACGCCCCCAAGGGATGGTCCAAGGAGAAGTTCTGGTGCAAAAGGTGGAGAAAAGGAGATCTCTCCTGAACGGTTCGATGAAGATGAGGAGGATTTCATGGTTTATGATGATGATACCAAAATGGTGGAACTGTTGATGGAGGCGATTTCATTTATGTCCAATGGCAAGTCAGATTTGGCTCGTGCAGAGGCGGACCCAGTGTTCAAACTCCTGAAGTTCAAGGGAGACGCTGAACTGATGGATAGAGAATGGTGCTCATGGACCACTGGTATGTTGTCTACACTGGAACTTCACGAAATAGTGAAGTCGTATGAAGTTTCGCTGGCGGAGGTGGAAGAATGGGTCAATGACCTGAGGATATGGTTTGAGCGAGCCAACGTTGAAGAAGACAGAGATCCCAAAAGGGGAAAAAAGAGGTCCCTAGAAAGGGAGTCCAGCAAGGATATTCCTGCCGAAAAGGAGGTGGTTGAAACTTCGGAGACGGATGTTGCCGTTGAGGAAGAGGTGAAAAAGGTCAAAAAGAAGAGGAAAACTGCAGCTTGCGAGGATCCTTATACTCTCATGGTTCCAAAGCCGAAGAAGATGCCGGCGATCATTGAGAAGGGTGGATCATCATCCAATGCGGTGGTTTCTGCAGGGGAGAAGGCCTCTTCGAGAATGCGCACAAAGTCAAGCGTCGTGGGAAAGACGAAGAAGAAGGAGAAAAGTCCAAGCCCCAAGAAGGAAGAGGTGGTAGTGGTGAAAGGTCCTGAGGAAAAGGATCGTTCCTCTGATGTGGATGCGCAAGCGTCTACCGCTGTGGGTGCAGAGCTGGGTCAATCTTGCCAAGCGATTGAGGACGCGAAGAGAGAGGGATTGGTATCCTCAATTCAAAGGTGCGTGCAGGATCCTGTTCTTACAGTGTCGGACCTAGGGTATGTTCTGCTGCGACTTCACCTCAGCATCGATACCCATCGGAAGAAGAAGTGACTGGATGGTATGGATGAAGGAATGGTTTTTCTCTTTCTGAAGACAGGTGTGCTGGATCAGCCAATGCGCTGAAAATACGGTGGGTACTATTAAGGGTATGGAAATCCCTGATAGTAGAAGTCAGTAGCTTTTTGCGTTACGAAGACCACGGTTCGTGGTGAAGAAGACCGAAGAGTCTTCAATGACAAGAGGATCATGGTGAAAAAAAAAAGATTCTCTGTGGTTAATGGGTTTAGCCAATGTGCTATAAATTCGTCCTGGATGACGTAAAACCATAATGTGCATTTCAGGCAGCTGGCTGCTGCCCTAATGGCAGTTTTTGGCCAAAGATCTGCACCTCCAATGTGTCCTAGGAAATCCTAGGACAGGGGGAGTGCGGAGCTGCAGTTGGTATTGTAGAAAGGAGTTGGTGTTGAAAGTTGAAGGGTCAATGTACCTGTTGATCTTCATGGCTCAAGACTGGGCCATGCGCCTGGTAGCAAAAAGAAGTTTTTGAGTTCCTGTTGTTTGCTGGTTGGTTCAGGGTGAAATCTTTGGCGACTGTTGGGGTTGGTTTCCTCTCCCTTTCGGTTGCCCCCGTATAGGGTTTAGGGTTTAGGGTTTAGGGTTTAGGGTTTAGAGTTTAGGGTTTAGGGTTAAAGCGTAGGAAAGTGTTCGAAAGCGTCCGCGAATGGCGGACATCAGCTGTCGTTCCGGTGAGCCCAGCGTTCTAGCATCGTTTTTTGCTTTGTATGTCTTATACAGGGTGGGGCCCCCTTACTATACTAACTGTAGTTAAGGGACTTATAACCTAACTTAGGGTCCTTATAACCCAATTTAGGGCCCTTATAACTCTACTTATAACTAGGGGGCCCCACCCTGTATAAGAGAGCTGGCAGCTACGAGGATGAGGGCCCTCAGGTCCGCTGTCCGCTTCAGGTGAGCCATCCTCGTCCTCGGAACTGTACTCACTTCTGGAACCTCGTTGTAACTTTGAAGTCGGGATGTTCCCCTTGATACTAGCAGCCCTTAATGGTGATTATAGCACCCCCCCCCCCCCAATTATACTCTCAATTAAGGACTGTTAGTATAAGGGGGAACATCCCAACTTTGAAGCTTGGCTTGATGTTGAGGCCTCAAATGCTAAGACAGCCACGAGGATGAAGCATTTGGGGCACGCCATCCCCGTAACTGACGCGTCGCTTTTGGACCTTGGTAAGGTATTGGCGCCTCAAAAGCGCAAAGGATAAAGAGAAATCGAAAGGAAAAGAGAAAGAGAGAGAGAGAGAGAGAGAGAAAGAGAGAGAGAGAGAGAGAAAGAGAGAGAGAAAGAGAGAGAGAAAGAGAGAGAGAAAGAGAGAGAGAAAGAGAGAGAGAAAGAGAGAGAGAAAGAGAGGAAGAGCGATGGATGAGACACTTCATGTCGAATCTCGTGTCTGCATTCGGGTTCGTGGCCCCTATCAGGTTTTTGCCTGTTGCCTTATAAAGTGGACTCCTGCCTGGTCAACGTGCATCTCTTCCAGGACAGCCTGAAGACTCACACATTCCTTGGCAGTTTAGGGATGTGGGGTTTGCGGGCTTTCTAGGTCTCAGGATTGATGCGTACTTCTAGCCCATGATCCTGTTCCAACCCCTTGACCGGGTCACAAGTGGCATTAAGTGAAGATGTATTACCCGTGCTAATCGCGAAGCCTTCTCTGGTAACATGTGCACGTCGGACACACGTGCGGACGGATGCCGACATGCGTTTACATAAATGAGCGCATGGAAATGTGGATTTCCAGATACCTGTCATTGAGAGTATATTCGTATGGACACATGCGTTTATGCACGTACAGGTACATGTATGCATTCATGTGCAACTGCAGCACGTCTGTATGATTTTGTATGAATGCATGTGTATGCTTCAAGGTGTATCTGTGTGAAGACAATGTGCCCATACTCAGTGTGTGTTACATCATGCATCCTAGCTTGCTACAGCAGAAAATGTCAATTTCGCTACGTTACATTACCACTAATCACTACTATTGCAATTCCAATACACGGGCACCCATACAATGAGACTGACACACGACGAATACCAGAATACCAACCTGGATAACTCAAACGTACTGCCCGTCAATACTCAAGGAGGAAGACGTCCGCCGGCGGGAGCGCGAGTCAGTGAGTCCAAACACAATCACGCCCCGTTAATCCCGAATTATTGGCTGGTGATTGGCCGCCACTGTTGGCTGCCCGCCCACCTCCGCCCTCCCAACTCAAGTCTATACACTGTTAAATGCATACATGCGTCATTACCATCCATGCGTGCATTCGCATGCAGGCGTATCCATGCGGTGCAAACAAGGCTCCACTTGATGGGCAGGAGAGGTCGTCACCTTTGTGCTACACAGTCGACAGTTCTATCGGGACTCGCAGGCTTGATCTAAATGAAAGAGCATCTCAGAAAATCTCAGAATATGAAAGGACTTGCCGTCATGAAGAAAGTCTGCACTATGAGGCTGTGCAAGAACGGAAACCCGCCCAGGCTCATGAGCAACACCCTCGACTTTTTGCAACTTAGCAGCTTCGCCATCGCTGACCTCCCCCCATGCTGGCTGAACCTTTGCTCAAGTAGCCAGATTGGTAAGCCATGGGCTACGGGACGTCAAGCGCCTGGCAAAACTGAACAGAAACATCCGTCTTAGCCAGACCAAGACCAGTTGCCAGGTGCTTCCCAGTCTGACGCAGCGTCGCGGCAAACTTCCCTGAGTCTACTGCAGCCACTGGTGCTGCTGAGTTGTCACGTCTGGAGTCGACAATACAACGAAAGCCGGATGGCAGCCTCAATGACTCAACAATACTCAGCTCAACTGCCTGCCGAGGTGCGGTCGCCCTTGCACACGAACCTTTCGAGAACTGCCAGCCGGTCCTGAGAGATACGTTGCAAAAGGATGTAAAAATAAGCATCACTCAGCAGCCTAAGACATCCTTGGTGACAAGCTTGCCAGTAAACCCTAAACCAGTGCACCGAGATTCCGCTAAACGGTTCTGCTCCACCGTGCGCCGCAGGGCAGCGACAGCCGGGGCATAGGCATCGACGGCGAGGCCACGAGTCCTCCCAGCTGGGTTTAGGGCAGTTTGGGGTTTAGGGTTTGGGGGTTGGGGTTTAGGGTTTAGGGTTAGGGTTTAGGGTTTAGGGTTTAGGGTTTAGGGTTTAGGGTTTAGGGTTTAGGGTTTAGGGTTTAGGGTTTAGGGTTTAGGGTTTAGGGTTTAGGGTTTGGGGGTTTAGGGTTTAGGGTTTAGGGTTTAGGGTTTAGGGTTTAGGGTTTAGGGTTTAGGGTTTAGGGTTTAGGGTTTAGGGTTTAGGGTTTAGGGTTTAGGGTTTAGGGTTTAGGGTTTAGGGTTTAGGGTTTAGGCCAGATGCTTCGACTGAGGACCAGGCTCTTCGGGCAGGTGCGTGAGGGCCCAGAGGATACAGCCTTTCGGCGGCTGACTAGTCAGCTGCGGGCCGCTCCGTCCCAAACCCTAACTCCTACACCCCAAACCCCAAACCCCAAACCCGAAACCCTAAACCCTAAACCCCAACCCCCAAACCCTAAACCCCAAACCCTAAACCCTAAACCCCAACCCCCAAACCCTAAACCCCAAACCCTAAACCCTATGCGCACTCACAAGACGTCTGCGCGACCGGCCTCCCAGGTGGCTTCCGATCCTTGCCAGCACTCTGCAGGCCAGCGAAATGGCGGTTTTACGGAATTTCGGGGTACCGTATTTGGGTCCTTATACTCAGTTGTCCAGTACCTAGGGGTTTTAAAGGTTAACCTTTGGGAATATAAGGGGAATATATTAACCCAAAAAGGTTAAAGGTTGGCTACTCTACTACTAAGTATAAGGAAATCCTACTGATTATTTGGGGGTGTAGACTTGGGGTCCCTTATTTTTCGGAGACTCCCAAATAAGTCTAAGGCTAAGGCAGCGAGGCAGGATCTGCCTTTTATGCACATGCAGTGCAAGGAAAGTGAACACCCTAAACCCTAAACCCTAAACCCTAAACCCTAAACCCTAAACCCTAAACCCTAAACCCTAAACCCTAAACCCTAAACCCTCAACCCAACTTGGATGCCAGGGCTCTCCACCACAGTCAGAGGGCGCACAAGGCTTCGATGCTCTGTCACAAGGTCCTTGAAAACCTTATCCTCGGACTGCACCAACAGCTCCCAACGCCGGTCTCTGCACGCTCTTTCTTAGGGGATCATCAAAGCTACCCTAAACCCTAAAGCCTAAACCCTAAAGCCTAAACCCTAAAGCCTAAAGCCTAAACCCTAAACCCTAAACCCTAAACCCTAAACCCTCAACCCTGCCAAGCTGCACAGTGCAGCTCGAAGAATGTGCGCACGTGATTTGACTCGACGTTCCGCGTTGGGAGCAGGTGCACATAGAACGGAGAGACGCTGTGGGTCACAGAATCCTGACCCAGGGACTCGTGTGCAACATGCCCTACGCTGCATGCATCGGTCCCCAGAAGGTATCTCAGGCTTCTCGTTCTCATCCCTGCAGCTGATGTAGCTCCCTAAACCCTAAACCCTAAACCCTAAACCCTAAACCCTAAACCCTATGCACGGTATTCTCAGGCATGTGCCAGGAATGCCCTTCAGAAGACCTCAAAGCCGAAAGGCCAACAGTCCGGAAGGTAGATTTCCTCGAGCACGTTGCTGTCCAGACGGTCCAGGAGCTCGAAGACAGGAATCTGAAATTCGGCCGACGCTCAAGAAACCCTGCTATTCTATCATGAAGGCCAGTGCCTCCGCTTGTCCCATGAGAGTGAAGAGCCCGTACCTGGGATCGCACTGTGATCGCACTGGCATGTTTTCCAAACGGCTGTGGCTCGATCCCAGGCTCCACTCCTACTGATATCATTTTTGTACGATTACCATTACTACTATTTTGCTATGATAAGCAGTACTGGCTATTTGTACTACTACTACTACTACTACTACTACTACTACTACTACTACTACTACTACTACTACTACTACTACTACTACTACTATTGCTACTACTGTCATGATTACTATGTTTGTTGTTCCTCTTCGGATGGACCGAGAGCCCTTGCAGACCCGAGATGCTCTTGTAAACTGTGGCCCTCTCAACTTTAGAGGATAGGATTAGGGGCATTGTGGGGGGATATAGACCCTCTGAATAAGGTCGGGATCCAGAAGAGGGCTAAGAAGGGGTCCCTTTTAAGGGTCCTCCCTATCCTACCTAGGAAACTTCGATAGCTACGGGAGCAGATCAGCCCCTCATGGCGAACCTGCCCGGGGAAACGAACGTTAAGCAAGGCATTGATGCTTGGGTTTAGGGCTTACAGTAGGATTTGGGGTTTTGAGGGGGGGAGGGTGAGCATATGCCGAGGAAGTCGTGGCAAGCTAGGGCGGCCGAGTGTGGCTCTGAACACCCTCAACAATTCCGCAACAACCGTGACTTTCTGAAGCCAGCTGCATGTCGGTCAGTCCCGATGTGCCAGCAGATGCCTGCAACACATGGCTCTCTCAGAGAAGGCACGCTCTTGAGTACATGGGCAAAGCAAAGTCGCGTAGCACCTTCGTCTGCCGATAAGCCTGCATCAGGAAACGCTGCCCCGTGTGCAGCAGCTGCTCCATCTCCTAGGCCGGGTTTTTGGGTTAGGGTTTAGGGTTTAGGCCAGGCCGAAACATTGCTGTCGGGCAAATGGCAGACTGACACGCAAAAGCGCGGGGCCCCCGTTGTTGCTTTGACGACTTGGAGGTAACTAATTATCCTAAAACCCTAAAACCCTAAAACCCTAAAACCCTAAAACCCTAAAACCCTAAAACCCTAAAACCCTAAAACCCTAAAACCCTAAAACCCTAAACCCCTAAACCCTAAACCCTAAACCCTAAACCCTAAACCCTAAAACCCTAAACCCTAAACCCTAAACCCTAAACCCTAAACCCTAAACCCTAAACCCTAAACCCGGGAGCTGTCTCGCCCCCGAGGCTCCTCGCGGGCTGCACTCGGGCTGCCTCCGAGCCCTAGGATGCCAGGGGCGCTGGTGGTCCGCAAGAAGTCCTGAGTGCAACATCTTCCCCAAGGCGTACGGAGACAGGGTTTAGGGTTTAGGGTTTAGGGTTTAGGGTTTAGGGTTTAGGGTTTGGGGTTTGGGGTTTAGGGCTTAGGGCTTAGGGTTTAGGGTTTAGGGTTTAGTGTTTTATTGCTTAGGACCGTAATAGCCGATGATGCAAAAGGGTACTGTTGCTGAAGATCCATGAAGGTAATTGATGATACATTGAGGGTGGAAAGCGTCACCAGCCTTCCCACCAGTATTGCGCATTTACTA
This sequence comes from Symbiodinium natans, assembly GCA_905221605.1. Lineage (NCBI taxonomy): Eukaryota > Dinophyceae > Suessiales > Symbiodiniaceae > Symbiodinium > Symbiodinium natans. The sequence goes on along the minus strand of CAJNDS010002783.1, from coordinate 251,085 downwards.
ACTGGCGGAGATTGCATGGAGGGCCGAAGAGAACAGTTTGTAGTAGTACAAGTGCTTTCAGGAACCGGAATGACTGTCACACAGCGAGGTTCGACTTTCACTCAGCGAAGTTCACTTCAGAAGCTCTAGTGCAGGGCTTTGTGTGAAAGGACTCCTCCAACTAGGCCGTTGCCGTGCTTGCCATGCTACAGGGATACGAGCAGGATCCAGCCAGCAAAGTAGCGTCTACCCCTATACTCCTATGGGCATTTCCCAAAACAGGGGGTACCGCTCATCGACCCCAAAATACTATGATCCTTACCACAGGAACCGCCAAAAAGGGTTTTCGGAAACACATGGAAACACCAATATGGACCTTGAACGGACTGTGGACCTTCTAAAACGAGCTTGGTCTTCGCCCATGGTGCTCTCCTAGATGGGGTTTAGGGTTCAGCGGAGGAAGCCTCCGAATTTGCTATGGACCCCCTCTTTAACATGCTATGGTGCACGGGACACCCTAGGGCCTCAGTTTGTGGCGTCCTGAGACGTGCCTCCTATGGATACTGTGCGGACTTCCTAGGAACTCTCTCCGCATGCATGCCTGGGGTGGCCATGTCAGGTTTGTGCTAAGGGCCTAGGCCCGCTCTCAGTTGTGAAGGTTTGTGAAGGTTTGGCTCAGAACCCCTCTACACTGGACCCTGGAGCCCCATAGCCCCCGCTCTTTCCTTCTGCCAACGCCTCCATAGACTGCTCCGAAGCGATGAAAGCCGATAGCACTGGGATTCCACCAACCTCCCACACAGCCCATAGACCCCCCTTCATTGCCTTCTATGGAGTCGTGAACTGCGGGACCCCTTCATGGATCTCCTGGGCCTCCTATGTACGACATGAAAAGGTTTAGGGTTTAGGGTTTAGGGTTTAGGGTTTAGGGTTTAATTAGGGTTTAGGGTTTAGGGTGTAGGGTTTAGAAGTCCAGGTCTCTGCTTCAGCAAAGCGGAGGGCAGCTCGTTCCAGGCTGGAGAAGGCGTGCCCTGTCCAGCTGACAAACAAATCTTCCCGTCTACCTACTGCTGCTTGCTGGCAGCAGTTGGAGAATGACAAAGCTTATACCTGTTTGATTCACACGAGTTTAAGTTTTGCGTTGCAGGAGCAGCCAGCCGCAAGCAAGACCCGTATGTCAAGGAACTCCTGAAGTGGTTGGGCCTTCAATCTCAGGGTGAGCTCCAAGGTTCACACCGCAGTTTTTGCAACACAAGGAACGCAAAGTCCAACGTCTCTTTCTCTCTCTCGCTATCTCCCTAAACCCTTCATGCTCCGGCTCTGTGTCCAAACCCTGAACCCTGAACACTGAACTTTAAACCCTAAACCCTAAAGCCTAAACCCTAAAGCCTAAACCCTCAGCCCCACCTGGCCACTGCTTGGCCAGCACCTGCATGGGCCCCAGAGCCGGCGAATCCGAGCCCAGGTGTTGGCTCAAAGCTTCCCGCAGGGCACGCCCTGGGCTTCAGGAAGTAGGGTTTAGGGTCTAGGGTTCCGGGTTCAGGGCTTGGAGTGATTGGAGGGTTCAGGTTTGCCGTCCGTTCCAAAGTGGGTTGAGAATGGGCGACTGTTGGCATCTGGCGCTGTGAGAAGTGCCAACACTGAGTGGAACTTCCCGAACGCCATATGGAACCCGTTTATCCATCATGCAACACGCAGAGTTGCGAGCAACATGCAATGTCGCGTCAATAAGTGTGCACTCCCAAGGAAACTTCAGCAGCAACAACAACAACCTTACAATCATCTTGCTGCCAGAATCCTGCTGGAGAGGACTGTCTCGTTGCAGATCCCCGCAGCACCAGAAACTCTGGAAACATTGCCTGTGGGATGAGGGCATGGAGAGGTTCAGACCTGAAGAACGCCAGTAGGATTCCCACACATATGACATCACAGTAGGAAATGCCCTCTGTGAAATCAAGAAGTCATGCACCCCAATCTTCACTCTCTTCACCTTTTTTGACCATCATGCTCAAGCCAACCTGATCGGAAGTCCAACCTGTAGCATGTTATAGCCTAAGTTCACTTGCAAGGAGCAGAATATCCGGTTGGATCCCTCCTTCAACCCGCAAGCCCGAAAACAGACCTAACTGCACGCAGGAGAACGATCTCAGATCTCCTTCTTGCTTCAGTCCCCCGACATGGCTGAACACCGAAAGGGTTTAGGGTTCAGGGTTCAGGGTTTGGTGATCGCGTCTCAAACAGAACGCACCGCGGCTCCCAGTGTACATACTCCTGCCAAGGCACTCTCACAGCATGGAAAAGCCTCGGCTTGCCAGGGTTTAGGGTTTAGGGTTTAGGGTTTGGGTTTAGGGTTTAGGGTTTAGGGTTTAGGGTTTAGGGTTTAGGGTTTAGGGTTTAGGGTTTAGGGTTTAGGGTTTAGGGTTTAGGGTTTAGGGTTTAGGGTTTAGGGTTTAGGGTTTAGAGTTTAGGGTTTGAGCGCATGGCCGGGTCCTAAAACCAAGCACAAATTGGGGCCAGCGCGAGGCTTCCTCGTCCTAAACCACCTTGGCAACAAATCAGCCAGGCTGCTCGACTTTATGCCTGCAGAGAAAACCCGGGCCCCACATGTCTGGAGGCACCACAGCTGTTCAGGGTTCAGGGTTTAGGGTTTAGGGTTTAGGGTTTGGGGTTTGGGGTTTAGGGTTTAGGGTTTAGGGTTTAGGGTTAGGGATGCGTTTGTGCAAGAAGAGTCCATTGGGAAACTTCCTGAAGCCCTCCTAAACCAAGCGGCGACCCAAAGTGGAACCAGGGGGCGAAGGAGCTGCTTCTGGCAAGGATGCCTGCCACGGGTTTAGGGTTTAGGGTTTAGGGTTTAGGGTTTAGGGTTTAGGGTTTAGGGTTTAGAGTTTGGGGTTTAGGGTTTGGGGTTTGTAGTTTGGGGTTTTAAGGTTTAGGGTTTGGGTTTAGGGTTTGGGGTTTGGGGTTTTAAGGTTTAGGGTTTAGGGTTTGGGGGGTGGCCATCTAGCGGGTGGCCAAGCGGGCACACGTCATGATGAAAATTCAAGGGGGGGCAGGCCCTGGTGGCCCTGGTGAGCATGCCGCAGGGTGAAGTATTCAGCAACTGTCGTTGTCGAGTCTCGAATGTGATGTCCTGTGAGCACAGAATGCTAACCTGGATGCTGGTGCCTGATATGTTCTTCAACACCAGCTCTTGCGCGGCTGCCTCCGTGGGATATGCACTAAGCAGGACCAAAGAGCAGTGGGATAGCAAAGGTTGAAAAGCATGCGCACAACGAGACAATGGTCAAGGAAACATACGTAAACCTGCGTAAGAACGGTGCAAGTGGCAAGCGCGCCTGTGCTCTATTACTACTTGCTTAAGAACCCTTAGAAGATGGAAAAACAAATCCCTAAATTGCCCCTATAAGAAAGAATATTGTTTGGGGGGGGTTCTCTAAAGCAATTAGTAGTCTACGCAGTTCGTTTACAAAGCGCTGTAGGGTATCACAGTGTGACAGCTTTTTGCGCAGGGAGCAGTCCTGAGCCCGCCACAAACCCTGCCGCAGCAATTAGCCAATTAAGCTAGTTACAACGTTCCGTTCCTTTCGGAAGGCAGACCTACCGGAAGTTCACCAGGCATTTTTGCAAGCCCGATGCAGGGGGGACTGCAGCAAACCGAAATCTGGAAAGACAAAGGTTTTGGAGATTCTTGGAGCTAAGGGTGATCGCGGAGTGCCTCCGCGACAAGGATTGCCTGGGAGACGTGGTGGCGCCCACTTTCGTCATGCCTCAAATCCAATCAAGACTTCAATCGCAAAATGTGGGCTGACGGATGTTGATGGCCCCGCTGTAGTGCAATACCTTTGGACAGGAAGGCCATGTGGGACCTGTTTAAACGGACTCCCCCCCACCCTCTCTGGTCTTAGAAGGAGCCTCTCCCTCGGCAGCGAGACTCTTTAGAGGGGGCCACCAGCGCTCAAGGGGTCCAACATCACTTTCGACTCCTGGGACCCAGTCATTCCGGTTTAGGGTTTAGGGTTTAGAGTTTAGGGTTTAGGGTGCTTGAGGTTGTCCAGTCACGAGGCTACTTCAGGGCAGGACCCGATTCCGAAAATCACGTGACCTGGCATTCATGCAGTGGGTTTTGTATTCCTCGTCTTCCCCCAAAAAGACACCCCACGTGCGCTTGCCGTCTTTTCGAAGGAACCATGGAGACAGTCTCCCATAACAGTGATAGAAACCGTGTTTAGATGTACAAGGAGTGTGTTTAACTCCCGTAGAGAATGCGGACGCTGTACGTCGGTGCCAACGCGCAAGGGCTCAAAACTCACGATACCTGGAGGACGCTGATGCTTTAGACAGTTGTTATAACTATGTGGAGGGCTTCTTAGCAGCAAATCGCCAAGAAGAACGCCTCTTTCTGCTTGTTTTCATTTGTACGTAAAGTTTACTCGAACACCCGTCGACGCACACGCCCGAACGCCCGGTTGCCCGAACACACCCGGGTACGCGTCGTATCGAGCGTTCATCTTTGACGCACGGCTGGGCAAACCGCCCAAGGTGTGGTTCCCCAATGTGGACGCTCCCACAATGAATATCAAACAGTAACCTCTCAAGGTTCGATGTGGCTGCCTTAAGTGCGATTCACCAATGTGGACAGTTCTTTCTACCAGGCCACGTGAGACAAAGCTACCACCCAGTACCTTACCGGTGTATCTCGTAGCTGGACAAACGAAGGCCTTTCCTGGGCCAAGTCCACCAAGAGGGTATTGCTGGATGGGAGGGGCCTTCGCAAGCCTGTCTGGCTGCTTCAGCCGGGGTGCGGAAGTTTCTTGATCTCGCTTGTCAGCTGCGAGAACAGCAAGCTTCCTTGGAGCACTTACAGCTGCTTGGGTGTAGCCTCCAACATACTCCGAGTGTAAAATACAAGCACAGGTGTGTGTTATTCGGCCGCGCATCGGCACTCCGAACCGCCCGTGAATTGGTAGCGTTGATAGGATCAGGTGACAACCCCCCCCCCTCTCGCGTGAGAGTATCAGCATTCCACATCGATTGGGGGGTGTCACTCAGACGAATGATGATACTCTCAAGTCTAACTAATGCCATCAGCACTTCGATGCACTCGGAACCTGCTTGCTTTATCTGCAGTGTGGGCCAAGCTGGGCAGCATTCTCGAAAAGTGATGCAGCTGAGTTGCGATAAGCCGCTGGGCACCAGAACCAGCCTCAGCTGTACAGCTCTCTTGCTGGTTCATCGTGAGTTTATTAACCACCCTCAACTTGTCCTCAACTTGTCCCCAGACCAAACTAGACCATCCTAAAGGTTTAGGGTTTAGGGTTTAGGGTTTAGGGTTTAGGGTTTATGGGTTTAGGGTTTAGCCACGTCGGCGTTCATGCCGACCCCCCAGCATCCATCCAACATTTGAGCCAAGCGGCTGTTCATCTCATTTGCAGCACGCAGCACCTTGACATCGATAGCCTGCCAGGGTTTAGGGTTTAGGGTTTAGGGTTTAGGGTTTAGGGTTTAGGGTTTAGGGTTTAGGGTTTAGGGTTTAGGGTTTAGGGTTTAGGGTTTAGGTCCTGTCAAGCGGTTTGAGCTTGCAGGCTAGACTAGTGCTGAGCTCCGGGAATCCTTGAATCTCACGAACTAGGATGAACTCCCTTTGAAACGCGTGACATGAATTCTCGACTGGGTCGTCGATGCGACAGAGATCATTTAGCAGCCTGAGGACTCTTCACACAATGATGCGGTCACCACGCCCTCGACCTCGAAATCTGCACGCATGCGCAGAAAGCCGAGCAGTTCTGTGCAGCTGCGGTCGCCTTTGTTGACAGCTCTCAGACTGCTTAGGGTTTAGGGTCTAGGGTTTAGGGTTTAGGGCTTGTTGGCAGCTTGTTGCGGCCTAACTAGTGGCAAGGACATCACAGGAACTTAGTGGACCTTAGTGACCTCGAAGCCCATCTTCTCTCCTTGAGCAGTCCATCGGACTTCTCAGGGCCAGCTTTGCTGAGTATTCACATAGGGATTTTATTTCTTGTATCCCCAAAAGGACACCACATATATACACTCACCAATATTAAAAAGGAACCTAATATACGCTCACCAAGAACAGAAATATAAACCCTACTTCACATGACTACCAGGCACTACTGGTACCAGGCAGCATGCAGTGCTGCGATGGACTTCAGTGCGTCTGTAGCAGGCTGGGGCAGTAAGCAAAACATGCAGGCTTTTGACCACCCTTACGGCGCCACGGTCCTCGTCAGCGAAATAGACCCGGTGCTATGATAGTTACCCTACTTATAACCCTACTCCCTAAACCCTAAACCCCAAAACCCGAACCCCAAACCCTAAACCCTAAACCCTAACCCTAAACCCTGACCTCCAAGTAGGTCCACAATTCTGCAGCCAAAGGGCATCGTTGTCGCGTGGCATCCCCGGGCCTGGGCGAGTCGCACATCTCCTGGTGTCAGGTTTGGAGAGGAAGGGTTTAGGGTTTAGGGTTTAGGGTTGAGGGTTGAGGGTTGAGGGTTGAGGGTTTAAGGGTTCTAGGGGTTCGGGGTTTAGGGTCTAGGGTTTAGGGTTTAGGGCTGCGCTTTAAATCAGATTGGGCAGGCTTCCTAGCTCACATGCCCGCCCTCCCCTCCTCTCCGCTGCATCGCGCGAGCAGAAGAACGAGCCTCAGATTCATTCTGCGTGCTCACCGACCGCAGAATGTTGAGTGTAAAGCAGCAGCAAACCGTTTAACTTGCAACTAAGCCTGGAACCAGACGGCGTGCACAACGCACATGAGTGCTGCGCTCGAGGACTCACCAGGCCATGGCGCGCTCGGGTTGGCTGCCACACTGCTCGAATGACATGTGTCCCCAAAATTGCCAAAGGCAACATGCATGAGACCTAGGATCAAACACCTGATCGAGACGCGAGACCAGAATGCAACATCGATAACCCTCAATTCAACTCATGCTAATTGGTATTGTAGCATTGAGATTCTCGAGCCAGCGACGAAGTACGGACGCTGCCACAGCCCCTTGCTTGCGAAAAGGACGGCGAGCTTTCTGGATGTTTTGGACTTCCAGATGGCCAACATGGTCCTCAACCTGCCGAGCTGGTTTCACAACACCCTGGAGCCACTAGATGGTATCTGAGAATCGGGTGCCAAAAAACTGCGCACTTCCGCAAGTCCTTCTGTTGCCGCATCTCCGGGATGCCTTTTTTGGGCGAGCATACTTTGGTGCTACCTTGTATGAAAGTAGCCAGCAGAAAGCAGGCGCCCCAAGACTTGTGCCAATTCCTGGTCTCCATCGAAGCAAGATACTCTTTCAGCAAGGCACCTGCTATGCTCAGGCCTAGAGGCTCTCTAAGAACACTGGCGCCGAGGGCCGATTTCTGACATTTCCTCTAGGTCTCCTCTTATGGCTGATTGTGAGCCCGACGCAAGTGATCTACACGTAGATGAGACGCAGGCATGCTCGAGCAAGAGCTTTCGACAGCCGCACTCATGCTGCCACTTTCTCTAACCTGGGCAACAGAGAAAGAGAGAGAGAGAGAGAGAGAGACCCTAAACCCTAAACCCTAAACCCTAAGCCCTAAACCCTAAACCCTCAACCCTCAACCCTCAACCCTAAACCCTAAACCCTAAACCACCCTGATGTGCCCCGAACGCGAATATTGAACAGTGGACCGCTTGCCTTTCCTTGGAAGCCCAGGGACCATATCATCATAAGCCCTTTCTGGGGGTGGTTGCTTTATAAGGGAACCTGAAGTCCATTGGGCTGCCAATTCCTTTTGTTCCCCTGGTTCTTAGTAGGGAAGGGGGAAATTAGGCACCCTACATAATCCTTTGAAGATGATATGCAGGGACATAAGGGTACCTCATTCCTAAGAACCAGTTAGTTGTGACCCCTATATATACCCCCTATATAACCTACATATATATATATATATGTATATATATACATACACCTTATATAGTCCCTAAAGATTGAATAGCCCCTCCTTTAGTCCGTTGATAACCTAAACCCTAAACCCTAAACCCTAAACCCCAAACCCCAAACCCTAAACCCTAAACCCTAAACCCTAAACCCTAAACCCTAAACCCTAAACCCTACAGTAAGATCCAGCTGCTTGTGGCCCAAGGGGCAGAGGTTGGCCGGGAGGCAACCCAGCTTCGACCGGGTCCAGCAGAACCCAGGCCTTCGGAACGCAGAGCGTTGGGAGGGCAAGGAAGGGACGCCGGGTCTAAACCCTAAACCCTAAACCCTAAACCCTAAACCCTAAACCCTAAACCCTAAACCCTAAACCCTAAACCCTAAACCCTAAAACCCTAAAACCCTAAACCCTAAACCCGGAAGTGACAAAATGGCCTCCTGGACTCCGAGCTTCACGAGCTCGGAGTTGTGCAGCTGCAGCCACTTACCGTCCTGCCATGGCCGCAGACACCACCGGAAGCTTAATTCGAACGGTTTAGGGTGTAGGGTTTATAGGGTATAGGGTATAGGGTATAGGGTTTAGGGGTGAGGGTTGAACAGCCCAAACGCGCATCGTAGTGCATCAGTCTCTTAAAATTTTGTACAGCCAAATTTGTAGCTTTGCACATTGACATCGTTGCGAGGTCCGCGCTTCAGTTCCTTCGCAGCGGCAACAGTTTCGATCAAAGCGCATCGCAGAATATCTCAGCCCTAAGCACCAAGTCCTAAACCCTAAAGCCCTCTAAACCCTAAACCCCATAAACCCTAAACCTGTAAATTCTAAACCCTAAACCCTAAACCCTAAATCCTAAACCTCTTTGGTCTTTCTCACACCCTGGCCTTGACGTGCTGCACCTTCAGTCTCTTACCAGCCTGATGAGAGGCTTTGGCACTCAACGCGAGCCGTGGCTTTGCCCTAAACCCCAACCTTGCCCGAAACCCTAAACCCTAAACCCTCAACCCTAAACCCTAAACCCTAAACCCTAACTTTCAACTCTGGAGCCGCTGGGTGCAAAGTACTCGGGAGATTGGGAACCCTGGAGGCCGAGGACAGTCCTGCCACAAATAAGGTCTCCAATTGCAAAGTTAAAGAACACTTCAGGCATGTAAATATAATATACTATAATATAATATCATATTATATAATATCGTATAATATTATATCATTATATATTGTATATGTAAATAGTATGTTGTATATACACATATTTGCATACAGATGGCCACTTCTCTACAATATGGTCCCTTTTGGGGTTACTGTTATACGGCGCCTAAAGATGTTGGGTAACCAAAAAGGACCATGATTTTGAGAACTCACCATATTGGTGTTCTGAGTAGGGGCCCCAACGACTGACAGGGCCCTCATGCGCACAACATGCCACCTCCTGCACTTTCTGGTATGTTGCGCACAGTTCTCGCACCACACATGTCCAGCCTTCTTGCGGCCAACCATCTTGGCCTGGCACGATGGCTCCGAGGCCATCCAAGCCCAAGGTTTTCCACAGTAGGGGATAGGATGAGGGGGACCCTTGGGGTAATAGACCCTCTGAATAAGGTCCCTGTTTAAGTCAGCCAGAAGAGGGTTAAGAAGGGTTCTCTTTTGAGGGTCCCCCTTATCCTACCTAGGACACAGAACCCTTCATCCTGCCAGCGACACACTTCAGGCCTTTTCGTCGGGCTGCTCCCGAATCATGACCGCAGGCTTGTGTACCACAACGTACCACATCTCCTCGAAGCAACGCAAGCTATACGATGATCACGCTACGGTCCAAGGCATTCTTGCGGCTCTTTCACCTCTGCTCGCGCTAGCTGTATGCTGGGATTGAGTGCATGCATGTCGGTGTGAAGCACTCATGCACCGTGATTTTCGCGATTCATCAATGTACCTTGAAGTCACTCCAGGTCCTGCTTCAGACTGGACGTTCCTTGTACCTTCAGCTCGCCAGTTTCCTGCAGGCTGGGCCATGAGTACGTTATCTTTTGTCTACTACGAGTATCTTGAAACCGCAAATATGTGCCCGGCACTGAGCAGTCAGGGCTCGGGCAAGAGCCCAGTGTTTTTTTTTTTTTTTTTTTTTGGGGGGGGGGGGGGGGGGGGGGGAGGGATTTAAGGGATCATGGGCTTGGGGATATGCGGGGTTCAAGGGTCTTCGGGTTTAGGGTGAAGCAGCTACCACCTTCCTTCTCTAGGGAATAGGATTAGGGGGACCTTGGGGATATCGACCCTCTCAATGAGGTCCCTGTTCAAGAGTTCTCCCTTATGCTACCTAGGACCCTCAGATGGTCCTGATCTTCAATCAGGAACTCGTGTGCCTCATCACCGTCCTCGTCCTGGAGGCGAGCTCCAGTGAGTTTTAGGCACTCGGTCGCCACACACGGCTAACAACCTAACCTGCCCTAAACCCTAAACCCTAAACCCTAAACCCTAAACTCTAAACCCTAAACCCTAAACCCTAAAGCCTAAACCCTAAACCTTGGACTAAACCCTAAAGCCTAAACCTTGGAAAAAAACCCGAACCCTAAACCCTAAGCACGAGCTGGCAGCAAGCAATGCTCGGCGGGGCGGAGCCTGAAACAACGGCAAGGAAGATGTTGGGACTGGCGCATCGCCATCGGGCCTGACCACAACGCAGCCATTCCCTAAGGGTTTAGGGTTTAGGGTTTAGGGTTTAGGGTTTAGGGTTTAGGGTTTAAACTCTACAGGACCGAATCTGCCGTACAACAAAAAACACGAGCAAGGGCAACACGTTTGTTGAAGGGAAACGCGTGAATTCTCTGCAGCTTCACGAACCAGAGGCTTGAACTGAGCCCGTGCGGCTATGGTTCCGAACCCGAACCTCCCCCCCCCCAACCTGAACTCGAGGCTTGCTCTGCCATGCAACGCTCCCGCAGCAATGTCTGAAGCCATTGAACTCCCTTAAACGCCTAGTAACCCAAGATAAGAAGCTACTACCCCCGAAAAAATGAATTACAGTCTGCGGCGGGCTTTCAAGGTCTACAAGGGTATAGCCAGGCAGTGGTCTGCCCCGCCTGTAGAGGAACAGCTCCGATCCTTTGGAGGGCCTTGGGCATACGGCACATGCGGCAGCTTGTGTAGCGGGGCGTGCAAATTCTGAAGTGGGGAAGATGCTCAGTTTGGCCTTTGGTGCGGGTCGGATTGATGATCGTTATGAAGGGGAGAAGGCCACCAATTTAGCCAGGCAGCGGCACGAAGTGGGCGTTCCGTGGCCTTGGCACAGTTGGCATCTCAAAGCAACTCAAACCTGAGCGATTCTGGACTCGGAGAAAAGATGCGACAGGGCCCCTGGCAGTCCCATCAAAATGTTGATCTCTTCCTGCACCTTCTTGACCTGTCGTTTAGGGTTTAGGGTTTAGGGTTTAGGGTTTAGGGTTTAGGGTTTAGGGTTTAGGGTTTAGGGTTTAGGGTTTAGGGTTTATCCTGCAAAGCATCCCATAACAAGCGCGCCCTTGAGCATCCCCATAGTCTTGTAGCAAGCGTGCTCTCGTCACCTTCGGATGCAGCAGCGCATCCGACATCTTGTTGATCATTTCCCTCACCCCATCCCACGTAGGAGCCAGCTTCCAGTCCGGAAGAACCTGCGCAAGGCACTGTGCAAGGGCAGCTGAAAGTGAGTTGCCTAGCTTTGTCACCCTAAGCCCTACGCCCTGAGCCCTGAGCCCTAAGCCCTAATCCCTAAGCCTCAAGACCTAAACCCTAAGCCCTAAGCCCTAAGCCTCAAGACCTAAACCCTAATTAAGGTAGTTCATACTCCAGGACAGCTCGCACCTTCGCGTAAACGGAATGGGCCAGCGCATTGAAGGCCTGCCCAGAAGCAAAGAGTTGTCTAGGTTCTGGGAGGGTTTAGGGTTTATGGTTTAGGGTTTAGGGTTTAGGAATCTTGGTAGAGAACATCCCAGTAAGGAATGTAAGGGAAAGTGACACGCCAAGGGGTTTGGAGTCCTTTGTACATATAGGGGGGTTACCAACGAATGAACTTCGGTGAAACGGCTTGGCAGCGGAGCCACCACAAATCGGTCGCGCGGTCGCTCGGAACCTGCATCAGCAGAACCCTGTCTTCACAGGATCAAGGCACTTCGGCTGCAGAATGGTGTGGCTCCATTCCCAAGCATTGCGAAGGCCTATGAACCCCTCACCCTAAGCGTCAAGAAGATGCCAAGTGCACTTGCCTAGCTGGTATTCACTTGAACTGACTTGGGACCTCATGCAAAAAAAAGTAGCCATCGTAACTGAAGACAAGGCAGCACGGTCGAGCACGACCAGCTATTCCTGGCTCAGCGACCTTTGGTCCATAAAGCCCGGGAAGCCTGACAACGGCACACGGTGGGTCCACGGTGTGTTCCCTTGGGTGCGAGGGGGCGCTGCCATCTTTGGCCACGCTGGCACTAGGCGCAGGCTTCCCATAGGCTTGGGCACATGATATACGCAGCGAAGCCACGAACTGTCCACTGCAGCAAGGTCTTATTCAGATAGCCAAAGCACATCCCCGGAGGTGCTAAGCCTACATGGGCGCTAGACACTTCCTCCTGCACATCTGGTCTCCACATCGCCTGAGCCACAAGAAGTGGAAAGCGCAGTCCACAGGCAGCACTGCGAGGGGGGGGGGAACTTGGTCGGAGATTAGTTGCATCATTGGGGCTCTGATTTGATGAATTGGAATCTGTTGGTATTACAATATAGGCAGGTCTTACCTCCCTGTCTTTCTAGAACCTTCCTGTACCTTCCTGCCGCAAGAGGAGGAGCTGGAAGAAGCCGGCTGCCCAATGGCAACCTCAAAACGTTGGCGCCCCGCTTGCACGGGTGCAAGCTTCAAGCTAAACTGGAGGCACGCTCCACCCTGAAGAGTGCCCGGGCCAAGCAAAACAAATGTGACGCTTGACAATGCAGAGATCAGCGAAGCTTGCCTACATCTTACAGGATTGTAGGGCTGCCTGGGTGACACACTTAGAAAACCCTAAACCCTAAACCCTAAAGCGGCGCGAAGTCTCCTCTATGAGTGCCACAGTGAGCACCATCAGACCCCTTGGCCAAGGCCGATGGCCTGAGAAGCAGGCAGGACACAGTGTGAAACAGGGACCGGCCCCCGAACCCCGAAATCCAGAACCCAAGGGTTTAGGGTTTAGGGTTTAGGGTTTAGGGTTTAGGGTTGCGGCACAAGAAATAGAATGCCCCCAAGAGAAGTCCCCCCAACAAAAACATTTCTGACTGAGGCCTCCTTTTTCCGCACACTGCGGGGCCCGAGGCTCCGCCCTGCCAGCCCTGCGCGCGAGCGGCCGCAAGTTTCCCCTTCCCGGCCCCCGCCTCGAAGTAGGCCGAGCTGTCGTAGTGGCCCTTCGTCTTGCGCTCCGGATATTGGGCTTGCAGCTTCTTCAGATTCTCCTCGTGATTCTCTGCGGTTTAGGGTTTAGGGTTTAGCATTCGGGGTTTAGGGTTTAGGGTTAGGGTTTAGGGTTTAGGGTTCAGCATTTGGGGGTTAGGGTTTAGGGTATCAAGCCAATCTGAGCAAGTCCGAGTCCAATACGTAAATGGGCAACTAGACGCGGGAGAGCTTTGCAGGAACCTCGGTGTCCTCCAGACTTCTCTTAGGGTAGTCACATGGTCCCTTAGTATGGGCTCTTAAAAGGGAACCCCTTTTTCTATACCCCCTATATAACCATGAAACTACCCTTAGAGCTTCGGATTTAGGGTTTAGGGCTTAGGGCCCTGAATCCTAAGCCCGAAGGGTCCTAGACCCTGTGAGGTCTTCGCAGGCCTGGAACTCGGGGTCCGAAAAACCCGTGATGAGCTGCTGCCTGGGTTTAGGGTTTAGGGTTTAGGGTTTAGGGTTTAGGGTTTAGGGTTTAGGTTTAGGGTTTAGGGTTTAGGGTTTAGGGTTTAGGGTTTAGGGTTTAGGGTTTAGGGTTTAGGGTTTAGGGTTTAGGGTTTAGGGTTTAGGTTTAGGGTTTAGGGTTTAGGGTTTAGGGTTTAGGGTTTAGGGTTGAGGGTGGAGGGTGGAGGGTGGAGGGTGGAGGGTGGAGGGTGGAGGGTGGAGGGTGGAGGGTGGAGGGTGGAGGGTGGAGGGTGGAGGGTGGAGGGCGGAGGGTGGAGGGTGGAGGGTGGAGGGTGGAGGGTGGAGGGTGTAGGGCTAGGGATTTCGTGTTGAAGTTCATCACCTCCTCCCGAGGATGAGAAGGAGCCATCGAAGCACGTTACAATTACCTACTGTTCTGCAGACAGTACTGGTATTAATGGTGTGGGTTTAGGGTTTAGGGTTTAGGGTTTAGGCTTTAGGGTTTAGGGTTTAGGGTTTAGGGTTTAGGGGTAGGGTTTAGGCCCTAAACCTTAAACCCCAAATCACAGCTCTTCGGAGTGCTTGGGATGCGGCTGCAGCGCAAGAGCCTCCTCAATCTCGTAGCCGAAGGCCTCGGGTTGATCCGCAAGACGCAAGCGACGAATTGGATTGATATACAAAACAGTACAACAAGAAAAAGAAACTGTTTTATGTACATATAGACAGACCCATATATATATATATATATATATTTGCTTATTTATTTATGTGTATAGACATATTTGTATATGTAACAAGATAATATCCACTCAGCCATCATGAATCATGAGGGGCAACTTGCCTTGCTGACGACGACTGTCTTGTGTCACCCCCAGCATCCACGTCCAATCCAAAGTCCAGGCACAAAAAACCCTAAGCCCTATACCCTATGACACAAACCCTAAACCCTAAACCCCAAACCCTATAAACCCTAAACCCTAAACCCTAAACTACATGTCCCTCCTACGTCCCCCGAGAGAAAAAGAGTCAACCCCTCTCCTGGAGGCTCCTGGGTAGCCATAAGCAGGCTTGCAAGTAAGGTAGCTGGAGATGCAACTGGTGCATATAACCCTACTTAGAACTACTCATCGACCTTCAAGCCCCCCCCCCCTCCTCTCTGAAATCATACCCTAAACCCTAAATGTCCCTAAATTCTTAAACCCCAAACCCCAAACCCCAAACCCCAAACCCTAAACCCTAAACCCTAAACCCTCGCTCCCCTCCCCTCTCCTGCATGAAATCCAGGCCTTGCTGTGCGAGCGCTTCTTCGGCGTCTGCGCTTCCGGGGGCGGTGTCGCGGCCGCAGGGGCCGGAGCCGGCGCCGTCTGGCCAGGATGGAAAGTGCTTGAGACGTGTGGTTTAGGGTTTAGGGTTTAGGGTTTAGGGTTTAGGGTTTAGGGTTTAGGGTTTAGGGTTTAGGGTTTAGGATTTAGGGTTTGGGTTTAGGGTTGTTTAGGGGCTTAGGGGTTTAGGGGCTTAGGGACTTAGGGGCTGAGGGTTTTTGTTGGGGGGACAAGCTCTGCGAACGGTCATAGCAACAGGATAGCAAGCTTCGTGGGAGTAGGGCTTGGGGGCTAGGCTGAAACATCCCTTATTGCATGTACCCTAAACCCTAAACCCTAGACCCCAAGCCCTAAGCCCTAAATCCCTAAACCCCTAAACGGCCCCTTCTGGACCTGTGCATGCAGGATGGTTCCTTGAAGTTGTGACATCTGGAACCATGTCTGGCCGGCCCCGGGCCGGGAAGAAAGACAGCCGGGCAGTTCTCTACACCATGGTCCCTTTGGGGTCACCTTGTATATCTCCGTATTATAGCAGGAACACCCCAAAAAAGGACTGTCATGTAGAGGAACCTCAATTGAAATGCTGCTTTTGGTTAGTGCCTAGACAAAAAAGGGCTGTCAAGAGCTGTGGTTTGGATGAGGCCAGTCGTGCTTGGCCCCTTGATCGGCCAGTTTTGTCCCTACCAGCGGTTCATGCGCTTGGAGTAAAACCCTTAAAAACCTTCAAATTCACATCCTCAAACCCTTTAACCCTTGAAACGCTTAAACCCTAAAAACCCTAAACCCTCAAGCCCCTAAACTCCAAAAAAAGCCCTAAAGCCCTAAACCCCCTAAAGACCTGCCCCCTAAACCCAAACCCTAAACCCTAAACCCTAAACCCTAAACCCTAAACCCTAAACCCTAAACCCTAAACCCTAAACCCCATAGGGCTACCGAAAAAAGCGGGCCGCGCAAGCCTTGGAAGTGCCGCCGCTCGCAAACCAGGCCTCCAACTCCTCGAGCTTCCAGGTCCATGCCTGGATCTCGGTTTGGGGTTTAGGGTTTAGGGTTTAGGGTTTAGGGTTTAGGGTTTAGGGTTTTTTGGGGTTTGGGGTTTGGGGTTTAGGGCTTAAGGTTTAGGGTTGAGGGGCTTGGGGGGTTTAGGGGGTTTAGGGGGTTGAGGGTTGAGGGTTCTAGGTTAAGGGCTTTAGGGTTTGGGGTTCAGGGTGCTGAGGATTTATATGGGGTCTTCCCGAAAACAGGACGGGGGGGAGGGGTGGGAGGGTAGTCCCTGTAAACTCCTTTACACTTTACAGATGTTAAACGGCCGATGACTCAGACCATGCTCCGATACTGGGCGCCAGGCGTCCGATGGCACCTTCACCTGTGCATCTCTCACCATGAGCTTCCCAAGATGATTGACATGTCAATGGTGTGCCGGTAAAGATCCATTGCATTAATCATCGTTTTGCTATATACACGCGTACTGCATATTATGTATACTATATATGAGATACACACACATTATGTCTTCTCATATATATAAATATATATATATAATATATATATATATATATATATTATATATATATATATAATATAATATATATATATATTCATTTACTTGTCGATTACATCAAAGCCAAGCCTGCGGGTGCTTTCTTCTCAGGTCCTCTCGAGATTTCATGTTGGCGGCCCGTGTGACGCGACAGCTACAGGGTGGGGCCCCCTTACTATACTAACTGTAGCTAAGGGACTTATAACCTAACTTAGGGTCCTTATAACCCAATTTAGGGCCCTTATAACTCTACTTATAACTAGGGGGGCCCACCCTGTAGGCAACTCAGCAAAAAACCAAGCCACGGAGTGCTCCTCCAACTTCGCAGTGAAGTCGATTGCGGAAGTTGCCTCGACAAAGGCAGAAAGCAGAAGGGTACATCGCTGCGGCAAGATAGCGATGCCTTCGATGCTGGCCTAAACCCTGAACCGTGAACCCTGCACCCTAAAACCCTATAAACCCTAAACCCTGCACCCTAAAACCCTAAACCCTTACCCCGAAACCCCTGGCCAAGGCTTTCAAATCGCATGCCGTTTCGACTTGACATGACATGACGCTTCAGGAAACGTTGTGGCCGCAGACCAGGCCTCCATCAGGTTAGGCGCCTCAGGATATGCGCCGGTCCCGAAATCATCAGTAGAGTAGCAATAAGCAGATTAAGATTAATCATCAATGGTGCTAGTCAGAAACATATGAAGATTATGTCCTATGAATGAGAACAAAGTATGTCTACCATCTTCATATAAAGTTAAAACTAGCGATCCACTATGATCCTGTTTCCACTGCTTCGGTCTCTTTAAGTGCCCTGGCAGCACCGAGCGCTTGCGCTGCCGCCATGGCCGCCTGCCGCGTAAACACGATGGCCTTAATGTTCTTAAAGGGTTTAGGGTTTAGGGCCATTTCTCCAACAATGCTCGAATCATGTTACAGCGTCAAGCTCGATTGTGGCCGCTTCGTCACTTCGAAATTCGAGAAATGTAAGCACCGCGACGCACGCAGTATCACTGGCTCATCACTGCTTGGCAAGATGTTGGTAGGGGGTGTGACCGTGTCGGTCACCGTACGTGCATGCTTTCAGTCACCTTCAGGCTCAACTTATCCAGATACATCAAGGAAGGCTCTGTCTTGCAGTGACTCGCTTGTTTTCGCGTCCAGGCGCAGCCTGTTAAGGTCGGACCCTCTGTCTGCCGTGGAAGCCCTGTACAAGTCTGGTGGCACATTTCGCCAAGCAATGGGCTACTGCTCGAAGGGTTTGGGCCATAAACTCCTCAA
Source organism: Symbiodinium natans (assembly GCA_905221605.1). Classification (NCBI taxonomy): domain Eukaryota; class Dinophyceae; order Suessiales; family Symbiodiniaceae; genus Symbiodinium; species Symbiodinium natans. Next base: position 233,237 of record CAJNDS010002783.1, on the reverse strand, counting down.
AGTCCCAGGCTGCTACACGATTCACTCGTATAACGGCCAAGCCCACGAGCCAATGATTACAACTCCGTAGATCTGCACTAGGGACCTTAAGTAAAAGACGTGGCACATCAGCCACTATGAACCAGTAGCTGAAATCGGCACAGGGAGAAGCCAGCATACAAGAACTCCGGGCGTCCCATATCAACACAAGTCCCAAATGGGTGAAGTCGTGCATCATGTTCCTCTACTGATCACTTTAGCCAGGTGTCGGACTTCCGGACAATCAGGAAACAAAACCTATGCGTGGTCACCCTACCTATGCCCGTTCAACGACTGCCGTGCAACAGTTCTAGCACAGCTCAAGAGAAAGGAACACAGTCTCGAAAGAACGAATCAGCTATGTCAACGGCGGTTGACATTGGTGTTCGCGGTTGCTACTGCCACAACGCAACTTCATGGCCCGAGCGGCAGTTTAATTATCAATTGCCAGTTGTGTTCACTGGCAGCTGAGGGCTAGTGTCGCAGCCAGTGCACCGGCTGCTGGCAAGGCAGCACGACCCACGGCACTCGTCTCCGAGGAACCGGTCGTCGTGGTCGTCGTCGCCTCCAAATCACGCACTTGCATTGTCTCGGGACTATTCGGGACTCGCAGAATTCGCAGACTCTAGATGCATCTAGGAGTTGCTCCTTGACGAGTGTACATGTCCTATCGCAGGTGTTCCCCCCCCCCCCCCCCAAACACACAAGCCTTGCACATGTCCACGTACGCGTCGGAGCCCGCCAGGAGGGTGGCGGAGTTGCCCGCGTCGTCGCAGGGGAGGTCCAGGCATGAGCCGGTGGTTGCATCCTTCCACTTGCCCACCATAGCGCAGGTGATGCCGAGGTGTGGGTACAGGGACTCCACCAACGTCTTCACCTTGCAGGGGGTGTCCGCTGGTATGGACGTTTGGCTCAAGTCAAAGAGTGCATCCACAGCCTCCACAGCAGTAGCGTTGAAGTTGGACATGTACCCAGATGCGGATCGCCAATATGCCCAGCCCTCAGCCAGGTACTTGGGCTCCATGGTTCCACCGTTGTAGGCTTTGTCGGCGTACTTGATGGCACTGCGGATGGCGGCTATGGAGAAAATCTTGTACATGGCCAACTCTGCGGCTTTCACGTTCGTGGCGTTGTAGCTGCCACGGACGTTGATGAGGCCATAGTTCAAGATTGGAATGGAAGCCTGATGTGTGTTGACACCGTCAGGGTAGTCGAAATCGCGCTTCCAGTTGAACTCATACGGTGAGTAGAGGTTGCCAGGAGCAGCACCACTGAACCCATCACCCAGGACGGGGTCAATGTTGCCGATGTAGAAAGCGGCACCCTCGTCCCAGGCGTAGGCCGCCTGACCATCTGCTGTCTGACCGTTCTCACCTTTCCAAACAGCCGCGCCGAACTCATAGGTGGCATAGGCTGTCACCACGCCGATGAGGGCCTTGTTGACCACATACCGCCTGAAAGAGTCACTCTGTCCCTGGCAAAATGTCGTGTTATCCAAGCATGCCATGATGTAGTTGTGCCAGATGGCGGCCGTCGAGTTGTAGAGGTTGAGAGCACCGGTGTAGAAGACATTGGTGTACTTCCCATCGACGGTCATGTCCTTTAGGGCCAAGTCCTGGAGGGTACGCATATTCCCAAGGCCCTTGGAGGAGGAGTTGCCCATGGTGTAGACCTCCTTCGCCATGGCATAGTCAGGCGGATCGTCCAGGTACCTCTTGATCAAGGCGACGTCCCGGTTGATGTCCGCATGCTCGGTGACATCGTTGACTGGGCAGTACAACCCGTCCGACAGCTTTGGACAGGAATCTACCGGAGTGCAGGCTCCGCCCTCTGCACCTGTGGCGACAAGGCCCAGAAGTACCAAACGAATCACTCCCATGGCTTGCGTTCGGCTCAGGAAGGGTGTGCAGGCGGGCGGTGGCAAGTCTCTTCAGCCGGAAATCTGCATTTCAGGGCTCTGGCCAAGTCTGGAGAAGTGGAGCATGGCTCAGCATCACATGAAGAACAGCAGCACTCAATCTGCAGCTTCGACATGCCAACGGAGCGCGCCTCCAGCGTGCTTGGCTTACCAACTGGCGGGCCGGGACCTGTCAGGACGAAGAACCAGAACAATGATAGCTATCGAATCGGTAATTAAGAACCCTCACTTTTAGGGTTTAGGGTTTAGGGTTTAGGGTTTAGGGTTTAGGGTTTAGGGTTTAGGGTTTAGGGTTTAGGGTTAGCAGTACATACTCAGCTTCTGCACACACTGGACCAGCGGCCCCGACCGCCCTTTAGTTGTGGACAGAACTTCAGCTGGAAGATACCAAGAAAGCACGACTGACCAAGTCCCACTTTGACACTCCCCTGCATCTAGCTAAGACACTCTAAGCCACATAAGCTACAACCATCATTAACAACGGTATATTTTACGACTGTTCGAACTAGGATAAATAGTACAGTCAATATGAACGGTTATAACAATAAGAAGAATACTTCTTATCATCAGAAGAAGCCTAGGATGGCGCTTAAAACCATCTGAACAATATTCCTGACTGTGGTCCTCTCAAACCCAATAAGGGAAAAGAGAAAATGTCCCAAGGGCCTGCCGAGAAGAATAACCCTAAACCGGCAAACCCTAAACCCTGAACCCTAAACCCTAAACCCTGAACCCTAAACCCTGAACCCTAAACCCTAAACCCTAAACCCTAAACCCTAAACCCTAAACCCTAAACCCTAAACCCCAAACCCTAAACCCTAAACCCTAAACCCTAAACCCTAAACCCTAAACCCTAAACCCTAACCCTAAACCCTAAACCCTAAACCCTAAACCCTAAACCCCAAACCCCAAACCCGCGAACCTAATGTATTATTTGCGCGAAGACTCAGCTCCCGGCCCGGAGGGGGCGGCGGTTGCCCGGGCTTCCAGTTTGGATGCGGCGGTGGCGGAGGGGGCGCTCCCGCACGCCTTTAATTTGGGCTTATGAGTTTCGGCTTGAGGGTTTTGGGGTTCGTTTCATCCTTGTCCTACTGGTTCTTAGTAGGGAATGAGCATCCCCCTATAAATTCCGTTTAAGCCATTCTATAAAGTACCTCCTTCCCTCATGCTTTCATCCTTCTAAGCTATGGAAGGCTAGGGGCAAGTTGCTAGAAAGCAGACTGAGGCATCAACGATCGCTGCTGACCTCAGCCACATGCAGAAGTCCAAGAAACTTCTACTTCTACATATGCATCTAAACGCCCATCATGGGAGAGACTTGGAACTGCGCTGGGTAAGCCGAACTGGCCATACTGCATGCCCGGCGGAGGTCCGCCGGGGGGCGGAGGAACAACCTTCCGGTGAACTCCCAAGTCCTTACATGGTTTAGGGTTTAGGGTTTAGGGTTTAGGGTTTGCGGATATGTGAAACATCTACCCCGCATTCCAGTCACGGGTCATGTCAAGATTGGGCAGAAGCGTTCAGCATCGTGCTCTTACAGCTATTCAGAACTTTTCGTGACTGTGCAAATGAAGCTGGGGTGTCTTTTCGGGAAGATCCCACCAGGCCTGTGGATTGATACCTGCACAGCCAAGGCTTGCAGAAGTCTTTCATGACTGTGCGCGCTGAGTCCAAGCAGTTTAGGGGTTAGGGCTTACAGGGTTTTGAGTCTCGCACACCGGTAAAACTCCTTGGCCGGCATGTCACGGACCGGTGGCTCGCGTGTGGAGTCCTCATGCGCATCCTTTACGATGAGGCCATGGGCTACAACAGATATAGCTGCTATAGCCATTATAGGCATCGAAATGATTGTAGCTATTAGAACTCTTTAGCTCATACTGAACTATGTAATTCCTACTGGATATTCGAAGTTTGTTGTTTGTACATTTGTTTGTTACAATACTTGTAACAAATATGCATTGTCTTCTTTTTCTCAAGCATTATGCATCAAATATTATGCATCTTATAAACATGATAATCATTATACCCAGTCTAAATACTATGATGATTCAATGGCTAGAATGGAATAGTTGTATGAATGGAACTACTTGGTATTGTTATACTTGCGCGAACTATGTAGCTCTAAATGTCGACCAAAGACCTTGTTGTCCTTTTGTGGGGAGCCTTGGCTGAGGGAAGGGTAGTGTTGGCTTGGCGGGGAGGGGGGGCTATGCTGAAGTCTCCCCCTGAGAGCCCTTAAAGGGTTTAGGGTTAAGGGTTTAGGGTTTTGAAAGCCGGCGTGGAGCTGACAGCGCTGGCTACGCGGATTCTGGTGCCTTGTCCACCGTGGTTTCCATAGCTGTTCCTTCGATCAAGGAAGTGGGTGCTAGGGGAGGACGTCACGCACTGCAGGCTTCGTGGGCTTTCGACTAAGTCTTCTGGAAAGACTCTGTAACTCTCAGGGCTCCTAACCCTAAACCCTAAACCCTAAGTCCCAAAATCTAATCTGAAGCCAATTTTCCATACATCGTTTCATACACCCAACTGCAGGTCCCTGACGTCTTGGGCCTTCTTCCAAGCCTGAGCATACATTACATTTTCTCTATACGTTATGAATATAGTTTCTGAATACATAAGTGTATGATGAATATAGGCATACATACTACTACAATGCTCATACGACCCATGTTCAGCTGTGGCTCTGCCGCTGCAGTCCACCAGGCGAACCCCCAGCAGCAGTGGGGCCTCTGGTGCCAATCGTCCTTGGACTAAGTCTCATTTGGGGGTTTACGAGAATAAGGGACCCCGAATATAAACCCCCAAATACTAGGATCCCCTTATCATAAGGACCCCAATAAGGTACCCCCACTTAAGAAGCTCACCACAAGTCCCGCGGTGAGAGGGCTCTTAGCTTTCGGCGTGCTGCGTCGCTTATCTTGCGGCTTTTCGGGGGCACCCTGCACACGCGAAGCTTGACCCTTTATGTAAGGGATACAAGGATACCTTACATATAGCCCCTTCATACCTGAGTAGCCCCTAAAGAACCCCTAAGGTGCCATATAAGGGTCCCTCCGTGAACCCTAAACCCTAAACCCTAAACCCTAAACCCTAAACCCTAAACCCTAAACCTACAAAATGTCTTCCGTCTTGCGGGAGACATGTCGCGGCACGGTCGCGTCAAAGTGCAGGCGAGGAACTGCTGCGGCGGCTTTGCGAACAGCTGTGGCCTCGGTGCAATGATAGGGTTTAGGGTTTAATTAGGGTTTAGGGTTTAGGGTTTAGGGTTTAGGGCTTAGGGCTTAGGGTTTCCAGGGCTTGCAGCAGCTTCCAAGCGATTTCGCATGCCAAGGCCTTGACTGAGAAAAGTTCTGCTGCACGTTTGGCCCAAACTGTTGCTGCCTGGGTGGTGCCAAGGAAAGTAAGGACATACGGTTCACTCCCAAAAGTTGGAACATCCTTATCCCCATACTCCAGAAGGTCTATGGCTTTCGGGACTCCGAGATCGAATCATTCTTAACTTAAACCACGTTCCAACTTTGTGGAGTTTACTGTGAGTGAGTTGTGTCGGGCTGTATTACAAACGTCAGGGTGTCTGCGAATAGGCAAGAGAGTGCAGATGTTGCATTACAGCCGTCGCCGTGTCCACGTAAGAACATTATACAGAAGAGTCGCAGCGCCATGCTGGTGAGATTTCAAATGCCCAAGACCTGAAAGCAAGGTCCAGGACATATTCTTCCTGGAATACGTGTACCTTCAAAGCCAGTAGACTATAATTGTGGGCTACAGTTTGGACTTTTGGGAGTACAGTGGCCTCGTATTTTGGCTCACTAGGCGTTTAAGGTAGACTGTAGACCTGTGAAAGTCTCTTTGCCATTCAGCGGCGGCATGCCGCCCCAGTTCGGCCGCATGCCACCTCTCTCGAAGAATCTCAGGCAAGTCTGGGGATTTCGTGTTCGGAGCTTCACGGAGATGGTCAAAGACATTTACGGGACTGGAATTCCCGAAGGTTGGCTTCACCCTAAACCCTCAAACCGTAAACCCTGCACAGGCACCGGTCTGCAGCGCATCCCGAAGCGGGCCTTTCATTCCCATGTTGGGCTGCATGCCGTTGGACCTGACGTCTTTAAGGCTTCGGGCTTTGGAGCAAGAACGGGAACCCGGGAGGAACCTACAGTATGCTCATCGGAACCCCGAAACTTGTCCGGCCTTACACCCACAGAAGACATCATACATGGGTGGTTGTCAAAATTATGATCCCTTTTGGGGTACCCTAAATATTCGGTGCCGAATTATAATAGGGGTCCCAAAAGGGACCCTCACTTTGACAACCACCCACATGTGTGCCCTGCGTGCTTTCCTTGTAGAACCTCCGGGCCCATTCGTTGAGTAAGATCTTGTGCTGCCACCGTCACGAAGCAGCTGGGCGCTGCGCATTGGCTGCGTTTGCATGCCGCCGAGTCCGCCTGGAGGGTATGTAGACCCACACCCCTAAAACCCAAAGCAGTTTTCAAACCCTAAACCCTAAACCCTAAACCCGAAACCCTAAACCCTAAACTTGATAAGGCCAAGGGCTCAACCTTCATGGACATTGCAGTCAATGTGACCATTGCATGCGGAGCCAGGAGAAGTCCCGAAAACAACGACTGCGTGGAGCTAGCCACCCCCCCCCTTGTCCCTAAACCATCCTAAACCCTATAAACCCTATGAACCCTATAAACCCTATAAACCCTACAGACCCTATAAACCCTATAAACCCTATAAACCCTATAAACCTATAAACCCTATAAACCCTATAAACCCTAAAAAACCCTAAACCCTAAACTGCTGCACTCGAGCTGTTGTTCAGGACGTTGGGAGGTGCCAGATCCGCTGCGCAAAACAACCCTCGACATGAGGAGATTCTTTTCCGCATGCGGGGATTCAGGGTGGGATGGATACGGTTGCCATATTCAATTCTCAGGGTTGGTAAAAAAAAAGATCAACTGAAGCTTGCGCTGCATGCTCGAAGAGACAGGCCGAGGCAGAAGGAAATCCCATGAGGTGCTTTCCGAAATTGGGGGGTACCTTTCTTGGGGTCCTCATGATAAGGGAAGCCCTACTATTTTGGGTTTTAGGGGTCCCCTATGTTCGAAAACCCCCATGAGCGCCAATGAACGCCCGCCCCGCCTTGCATGCCTCCCTGCCACGGCTGGCCCATGCCTCCCATTGGCGGCGCACCTGAGCTCAGCAAACTCGAATCTCAGCCTAACGGCCTCTTAAGTGGGAGTTTACGAGAATAAGGGACCCCATTATGGAACCCAAATCAGTCGGATCCCTCATGAGAAGGGCCCAAATAAGGCACCCTCACTTGCGGAAACCTCCAAGTAGAATCGGGAACTTCCTTGAGAAACCGGTCCAGGTCTCCGAGTGCCGTGCCGCCCATGTTGAGAGGCCTGTCAGCCAGATTGGGCAGTGCGGCATTGGTTGACGAAAGTGTTCTCCCGATCCAGCCCTCCCCACCCCCCCACCCCCGCCGCCCCCTCCCCACCCTAAACCCTAAACCCTAAACCCTAACCCTAAACCCTAAACCCTAAACCCTAAACCCTAAACCCTAAACCCTAAGCCCTAAACCCTAAACCCTAAACCCTAAACCCTACCTGGACCCCCAAAGTATGTAAAAAACAGCCCAAAACCCTTAGAAGGGCCATTATTTTACATATTTTGGGGGTTGAGGTAAACCCTAAACCCTAAACCCTAAACCCTAAACCCTAAACCCTAAACCCTAAACCCTAAACCCTAAACCCACCTGCGCCTTTGTGTTGTAACCCCATATGTTGTGTAACTGTTAAGATGCTTGTCCCTATATTAGCAGTCCGGACTGTTTGTCTGAGGGGGAACATCCCACTCTATGTTGTGTAACTGTGCTGGAGCCAGACGTTCTCAAAGCCAAGTGGCAGCTTCGGTACAGGCACGAACTTTGGGCTCTGTAGCGTCTGCGCTTGCTGGGCCTGGCAGCGAAGCTAGTATACGTGTGGAGTGGCGTGGCAGACCAGGAGGGGTGTTGAGGACTGGATGAGGAAAGAATGCTCAAAGTTGAACTAAAGAACCACAGAAGCAACGTCCTTTTCGAGAGATTCCATGGATGCCCTCCTTAAACTGCACTTGCGCCACGAAGCATGCCAAGAAAAAGACCAAAAAAACAGTGCTCAAAGGCGGTGCCGGCATGACTAAGTTCATACCCATGGGCGGAGGCGGTGGCCTGGCAAGCAGGCGCGTCGCAGAGTCTTTATGGGAATGACGCCGCTTGGGAGCAGATTCCAAGGTTCAGGGTTGGAGCTCAGGTTTGGGCTGCGCTAGGACCACTGGGACACGAAATGAAAACCCGGGGAGTTCTTTCTCTGCCGCGCCTCAAATCCATGCTGATCGATACTACGTGGGCACTACCCCCGCGGCACGAGAACTGGACCTCGTTGGTGCTGTGTGTTGGTGAGCTGAACAGGACCCAAGTTGCTGCAGGTTTGTTTCTCGGGTTTGTTGACAGAAATCATGCTGAATGAGCTGGGGGCTGTCAGGGGGTTGTTGTCTGATGGTCGCAATCTTGTTTCATGGCTAGCTGCTCTAATAGATCACTCGTCTCTCAGGGGCTGCTGGTGTTGAGTTGACCCCACCGAAACCGCAGGAGGCGTCCCCTTGGACCCTTGAACCAGAGGGCGCCCAGCTGGCTTAGATGACACTTCACAAGGCTACCCCAACTAGGAGGTTCGTTCATGGCCTGTAGAGTCTCTCAGCGAACGCGCGTTACATTGAACGTAACAAGTATGAGAGAGACGCCTACGCGGCTCTGAAAGCTCTCAAGCACCGGAGTGGGGAACAATCGCTACTGTCTGTCGAAGCTATGAGATGATGTGGGATGCCCATGCGTCACGAAAGGGCTAAGGATTCAGAGAGCGGGCTGCGCAGATTAATCTATCAAGTCTACAGTTGGATCTTCTGCCTGTTAAAGACATGAGGTCCCTCACAAGTCACGACAGACTGCAAAGCACTAGAGCAGTGCACCACTGTAGGCACCAGTATGCCCAAGTTGGTAGTACAAAAAGGACATTCGGCATTTTGACGCATCGCGTTCGTATCTTCTCCTTCTCCCGTATGCTCTGCTGCTCCGACACAACACCCCTCTGTCAAGATTGTTTTGGCAGTCCGGCCATGGACTAAGCAAGCCGAAGCAGCATGGGCACAAGTCGAGTCCTGGTGGGCCTGATATGCTCTTAAGATCCATCTCGCATTCATTGACAGCCAACGCTTCCGCTGGAGTGGGAGCTTCACGCGCCCCGGCCCATGCCTGGCATACCGCGACCCATGCCTGCCAGGGGAGCCACTATCTATATATATATATACATATATATATATACATACATACACATCTCTATATATATATATACATATATATATATATACAGTAAAGCCACTGTATAAGAAACCACTGTTTAAGAAACTGAGCCCCTAGACCCGGGAATATTGGTCGATGTGCGGTTGCCTTCTAGCTAAGAAACTTAGGGTACCCTAGTGTTTTGGGGTCAGTTTCTAGAAAATCCTGGAGGTTTTCAGCCCTGAAAAGCTCTAAAACGTGACTCCCCCGCGCCTGCGGCCTGACCCTACCCCAAAAACGCGCGGGAGTCACATTCTAGAGGTTTTTCAGCCCTGAAAAGCTCTAAAACGTGACTCCTCCGCGCCTGCGGCCTGACCCTACCCCAAAAACGCGCGGGAGTCACATTCTAGAGGTTTTCAGCCCTGAAAAGCTCTAAAACGTGACTCCCCCGCGCCTGCGGCCTGACCCTACCCCAAAAACGCGCGGGAGTCACATTCTAGAGGTTTTCAGCCCTGAAAAGCTCTAAAACGTGACTCCCCCGCGCCTGCGGCCTGACCCTACCCCAAAAACGGGCGGGAGTCACATTCTAGAGGTTCTCAGCCCTGAAAAGCTCTAAAACGTGACTCCCCCGCGCCTGCGGCCTGAAACGTGACTCCCCCGCGCCTGCGGCCTGACCCTACCCCAAAAACGGGCGGGAGTCTAGAGGTTTTCAGCCCTGAAAAGCTCTAAACGTGACTCCCCCGCCTGACCCTACCCCAAAAACGCGCGGGAGTCACATTCGGGAACCCTTCCCACCGCCATTCCTGGAACATGGGTTTGGTCTAATGGTATAGCGTACTCCCTTAAGAAATTAGTTTAGAAACCAAGCCTACCCTAGGCTCAAACCCCCCCGGGTACATGGGTAATGGAATCTAAGAAACTTAGGGTACCCTATCTCCGGAAAACCGTTTTCTTAAACAGCGTTTTTACTGTATATATATATATATATATACATGTATATATGTATATATATATATATATATAGAGCATTATATATAGTATGATACAGTGTGATTGGTGAGGTTCAGTGGGATTTCGGTTTACATGCCACGCCTGGCATGCCGGGAGGAGGCATACCCGGAGGCATCCCAGGCATTCCAGGTGGGACCATTCCCCTCAGCTCAAGAACTACAGGGTTTAGGGTTTAGGGTTTAGGGTTTAGGGTTTAGGGTTTAGGGTTTAGGGTTTAGGGTTTAGGGTTTAGGGTTTAGGGCTCAAAAAGGTTGAGCACTACCCTTCGTACGAAGTGAGATACCTGCTTCCCAGAACAAATGCCATGCACCCAAGTATGGGCAGGGGTGATGGCGGCAGCAGCTAGCAGTTGAGCATCCAAGGGCCCTGGCGGCATTCCAGGTGGCCTGGGCTCAAGTTAAGGGGTGCGCCCAGGCCATACACGAACAATGCAGCACATGAACCCCACATCCACTTCAATAGCCTCAACATGATCTATACTATGATATAATGCATGAATATAATACATGTGTTTTAGCTGTTATACAATGTAGATCATCATATTATAGGGAGCAACACATCAGAATACATTCCTGCAGATTACTACAAAGTATAACATCTCACTAGCCAACATCTATGACGAACCAATCGTAGAGTACTACACTCTATTACAGCCTGTTCTAGATCAACGAGTCTAAAGCAGATTGTAACAGACTACAATGTCTTACAACTTCGTATAGCAGAAAAACCAATGGCCCTAAGCCCGAAACCCTCAAAAACAACCGAAACCCTAGACCCTCAACCCCAAAACAGCTGCAACCCATGAACCCTAAAGAAACCCAAGCCTTAAACCTTGGGATGTTCCTCCTTATACTGACAGTCCTGAATAGGGATTAAAATTGGGGGTACTTTAACCTATTAAGGACTGTTAGTATACTCCCTCCCCCTAATGCTACCCCCCCACCCCCTAATATTAAATACCCCCCCATATACTACAATATGACTATACTATACTGGGGGATTTAATGTTAGGGGGTAGGGGGGTTTTAGTCATGGGGGGAGGGGATTTATATCATGTGGAACATCACAACTTAAACTTGGCATGTTTCCCCTTACACTAACAGTCCTTAATCGTGATAGGGAATGTAGTAAGGGGGTACTATAATCCCCATTAAGGACTGTTCGTAGACGGGGGAACATCTAAACCCTTAACCCTAAACCCTAACCCCTAAACCCTAACCCTAAACCCTAAACCCTAAACCCTAAACCCTAAACCCTAAACCCTAAACCCTAGACTGTTAGTATAAAAGAGAACATCACAAACTTAAACCCGAAATCCGAAGCATTCCGTGGGCTCCGGCCTGGCAGGGAACCCAGGAGGCATTCCGGGCCTTGTTCGGGTTTAGGGTTTAGGGTTTAGGGTTTAGGGTTTAGGGTTTAGGGTTTAGGGTTTAGGGTTTAGGGTTTAGGGTTTAGGGTTTAGGGGGTTCTAGGGGCGTTTAGAGGGTTGTAGCAGGTTTTGGGGTGTTCCAGGGTTTTCAAGGGGTTCTAGGGCTTTAGGAGCTGTAGGGCTCTGAGTCTTTAGGGAGTTTTTGGCGGGTTTCAGGGCGGGGGGGGTTTCTCTCAGAGGATCACTTGCGCAGGCAGTGCGCCGGCTTGCAACAACCCCCCTCTCCTTTGGCCTGAATCCCTGTCCACCGGTAGCCGATGCTTGTGGGAGAGAAGCCGTGGAATCACATAGACAAGGGGCCCCTAAACCCTAAACCCTAAACCCTAAACCCTAAACCCCAAACCCTGAACCCTAAACCCAAAACCCTAAACTCTCCCTTCCCAGGCTTCCCCACGGGGCTCCGCCAGGAGCGGGCAGAGCTGCTCCGGCTTTCGGCTGCATCTGGATCGCCGCAGGACCTCTGTGCTCAGGCCGGTTTAGGGTTTAGGTTTAGGGTTTAGGGTTTAGGGTTTAGGGTTTAGGGTTTAGGGTTTAGGGTTTAGGGTTTAGGGTTTAGGGTTTAGGGTTTAGGGTTTAGGGTTTAGGGTTTAGGGTTTAGGGTTTACCTTGAAAGCCAGTAGACTATGATTATGGGCTACAGTTTCCTATCTTGGGCAGAGGGCAAATGTGGGTGACCGTAGCAATCCAACGGGCGCGTTCGCCCATCTTGACCTGTCAAAGGCCTCTGCCAGGTATTCCCTTTCGGGTTGAGAGACCTCCTGAAAGCCTCCAAACCTCCAGTGACTCTCCCAATAGCAACATTTGTTCTTGACTCAAAGTGGCTCGCAACTGATCTGTGCTTGGCCGTTTCAAGCCTTAAGAGTGTCGCATTCCTAGGCTTGGCCTACAGTACCTGGAGGTCCATGGCTACTTTTGGCCCCAATTCTAAGTCCAGCCATACCTACTTAGAAGACTTCGGGGGCTTATAAGTACAGTGATAACTTCCAAGTAGCTCGTAGGAGCCCTGCAGAGTCACAACAACCCCCAGTAAAGCTTGGGGGCCGAGGCAAACCCTAAACCCTAAACCCTAAACCCTAAACCCTAAATCCTAAATCCTAAACCCTAAACCCTAAACCCTAAACCCTAAACCCTAAACCCTAAACCCTAAACCCTAAACCCTAAACCCTAGCCCTTCACAGCTTCTTCTGTGAATTCCCGAGCAGAAGACCGCCAACGCCACGGACTGGTCCCGCAAGGCCAGCTGGAGCTGAGCTCAGAGGCCTCTGAGAAGGAGGGATGATGATGGCTGGGTTTAGGCTTTAGGGTTTAGGGTTAAGGGTTAAGGGTTAAGGGTTTGGGGTTTGGGGTTTGGGGTTGATACCTTGTGATCCCTTGCTGTCCAGGCATGCCAGGAAAGCAGCTCAGGCCTAGGCGCGGCGGGCATTCCACGCCCGGCCACCTGCAGCCAAGTCTGGCAACTGGACAGCTACTTAAGTCAAAGAACATACATCGCCAATACACATATGTATATGTATATGTATATGTACATGTATATGTA
>CAJNDS010002783.1:162500-210000 GCA_905221605.1 Symbiodinium natans | reverse complement strand
TATAAACTATTTCTTTTATAATACATAACATATAATATATAATATTTAATATTTAATGTCTAATGTCTATATATTATCTAACATATATATATATATACTGTATATAATAAGATATATATATATATAGATGTTATACATGATATTTATCATCTAAGACCTAATTTTAAAATATATAATACATAATAATGGTAGTATATAATACATAACATATAAAATATAGTATACAATATATAATATATCAGTAGTAGTAGTAGTAGTAATAATAATAATAGTTGTTGCTGTTGTTGTAGTAGTAGTAGTAATAGTAGTAGTAGTAGTAGTAGTAGTAGTAGTAGTAGTAGTAGTAGTAGTAGGAGCAGCAGCAGCAGTGGTCGTAATCGTAGTCGCAGGAGAAGTAGTAGTAGTAGTAGCAGTAGTAGTAGTAGTAGCAGTAGTAGTAGTAGTAGTAGTAGTAGTAGTTGTTGTTGTTGTTGTAGTAGTAGTAGAAAACCCCCAGTTGCAAACACAATGCTCGCATCATGGGTCTCGAAAAGACGTATGCTTTGAAGCAAGCTTGCGCGATTTGAAAAAGCGGGGTCTGGGGGGGGGGCGCAGCCCCCCCCCGCCCCCCAACACGCAAACACAATGCTCGCGTCATTAGTTTCGAAAAAAGACGCTTATTTTTCGAAGCAAGCTTGCGCGACTTAAAAAGCGGGGGGGTTGGGGGGGGGGCAGCCCCCCCCATTTGCAAACACAATCCTCGCATCATGGCTTTCGACACACGCGTATGCGTCGAAGCAAGCGGTTGCGACTTAAAAAAGAAGCCAAGAAGCCAAGAAGCCAAAAAGCTAAAAGCCGAGGAGAGCCAGGAAGCCAAGAAGCCAAGAAGGCAACAAGCCAAGAAGCCGGGAAGCCAAGAGTTCCACTCGGAAAACGTGCCAAAACTCAGGGTTTTAGCGCCTCGAGATGCGTGTCGTGTGAGAGGGTCGTCCATCGTGCTCTGAGAACGTACCAAAACTCGAGTTTTTGCGCCTCGAGACGCGTTTCGTGTGAGAGGGTCGTCGATCGCGGCCTTATTTTTTTTTTGATCCTTTTGTATTTTCTTTTTGATCCTTTTTTATTTTCTTTTTGATCCTTTTTTATTTTTTTTTGATCCCTATCCCGGGTGGGGGGGGGGTTGGGGGGGTGGGGGCGGGGGGGGGTGGGTGGGGGGGGGGGGGTGGGGGGGGGGGGGGGGGGGTGGGGGGGGGGGTGGGGGCGGGGGGTGGGGGGGGGGTGGGGGGGGGGGGGGGGGGGTGGGGGGGGGTGGGGGGGTGGGGGGTTGGAGGGTGGGGGGGGGTGGTGGGGGGGGGGTGGGGGGTTGACAGAAGGGCACCCTTTCTTGCTGGTTCCTATTCAGAAGGAATCTAGTGTTTTGAACATTGTAGGGGGCCGACCATTTTTGGGAATGCTCGTTTGAGCATGGCTTGGCTTCAGGTGCTAGATTCGCAGCATGTAGGGTTTAGGGTTTAGGGTTTAGGGTTTAGGGTTTAGGGTTTAGGGTTTAGGGTTTAGGGTTTAGGGTTTAGGGGTTAGGGGTTAGGGGTTAGGGGTTAGGGGTTAGGGGTTAGGGGTTAGGGGTTAGGGGTTTAGGAGTCCTTCTGCACCATAGATACCATGTGCTTTGAGGGCTTTGGGCTAGTGGGCTAGTGGACGGCGTCCCAAGGCAGACAAGCTTTTGCATATGAGGGGTCTTCTGATTCTGGGCCTTGCTTGGGTACATGTACCCTGAAGATAAAGCTTAGGCTTAATTTAGGACACCCCCTCCCCCCCCCCATGATTTGCGCAGGATGCCCGACTTTTAGGCTGGCGACGTCTATTCCAAGTCGGGTCATATCGGGTTAAAGGTGCTTTCCAGGCAACAGCGAAACGACTAATTGAAAAAGGGGCGCCATAGGCCCTGCCTATATTAAACTTGATATCTGAGTGTGTGTCGTTTTCTTTGTTTTTGCATATGTTTTCTTGTGACCGCGATGTTCTACGAACATATCTGAACTAACATTTCATTTCTTCCCACCACATGCTCAAACACAAAACTCTAATCAGAAAGTCCTGGTTCCACCCAAGCCCAAACCGCCAACCCACACCCACAATGAGCAGTTTCGCAAAGGGTCCATGTTCCTATGCAGTATATACTTGGGCCTGAAAGGGGTCCCCTTCATGAGCTTTTGGGCCCAAACGGAAACTGTGTATTGGGATGTGCCCCCTACACGAACAGTCCTGAATAGGGATTGTAGTACCCCCTATTAGAATCCCTATTCAATAACTGTTAGTATAAGGGGGAACATCTCAAACTACATACCCTAAACCCTAAACCCTAAACCCTAAACCCTAAACCCTAAACCCTAAACGCTAACTGTATACTAGGTTCCTAAACCCCTAAGGTTGGCTGATTGTTCCCCTACTCTGTCGAGCAGAAAAGCATCCTTACCCTGCACGTTCGTGGGGAGCTTTGGTCTTCTGTTTAGGGTTTAGGGTTTAGGGTTTAGGGTTTAGGGTTTAGGGTTTAGGGGCCACTAGGCCCCTAGTGAAGGCCGAAAACAAAAGACACTCGGGGGATGATCAGAATTTTTGGCTTGGGTGCTTGCCACGTGCCACTTGAGGCTCTCGTGCTTGGTCAAGATGGTGGTGACCTCGCTACAGGATCCAACTCACAAATTCTAAACCCTAAACCCTAAACCCTAAACCCTAAACCCTAAACCCTAAACCCTAAACCCTAAACCCTTCATGACTTTAGCAAGACATCTCCGGCAATCTCACAAGGAATCCGTCTGCCGCGTCTGCCATCGTCTGCCACTCAGCTCTTCCGGACGTCGCAGATACTCACTGGTTCATTGTGGCATACTGTCAATAATAATATGTGTGCATATATATATATATATATATACATATATGTGTTATATATATATGCATATATATATATATATTTATTTATTTGTATGTATTTACTTATTTATTATTTGCATTTTGCATGATCATGTGCGAAGATCGAAACTTGAAACTGCGTCAGGCCGAGGCCTCGTTGGGTCGGCTGATTGCCCGCGGGCGGGCCTGGACAGCAGGAACCACGACGAAGTCGGCAAGCTCGCCTCAGGGAGAAGGATGTTGGGGGGAGGCGGGGAGGGGGGAAGGGGGGAGGGGGGAAGGGGAGGGGGAGGAGGGGTGAAGGGGTGAAGGCTGGGCAAAGCTCTTCAGAGGACTGGTCGAAACAAGAGTTGTAGCTGTTGGAAACCCGGGCTGAGTTGGCTCCGGATGTCGTCGCCCAAGACGCCCAGGCCCCGGCCGCGCGGCACTTCCCCTGCTTTGCTCTGCGGTGTCCAGGCACGCCCACGGCCCTTGCCCTTGGGCGGTGGCGGTGGGGGCCCCTTCCCCCGACCCTTCGTCTCCACAGGTGGACAGAGACCCGCGGCCGCCAGCTCGATTTGAGCGTTGAAGGTCTGGAGGTGTTGGAGGCAAAGGTTTCCTCAGCGTGACTGCAATTTGACAACTCCTGCTCGTTCGCCCTAAACCCTAAACCCTAAACCCTAAACCCTAAACCCTAAACCCTAAACCCTAAACCCTAAACCCTAAACCCTAAACCCTAAACCCTAAACATATACAAAGCCTTGTGAGCTCCAACATGCAGCTCAGGCTCGCAGCAGGACGACGGGCTTGCAGGGTTTGCAAACAAGCACGGGCTGAAACTCCCCACGCCAGGGCACACCTAGTTCATTATTGGGATAATATTAAAAATTTACTTGTTTATTCCTTATTGGGTTTAAGTACCCTAAAAAATGTAAAATGTTACCCAACTATGACAAAGACACACTCACGAACGACAGCACAGGTCTGGCAGATGACGCGGCCACAATGCCTGCAATGGTGCGCCGAGCTCCAGTCGGCATTGTTTTCTGGGAGATCTTGCTGCTCACACCTGAGGGCCCGAAGTGGCTTGAAGCATTCCATGCACGCATGACAGGTTCGGGATGCGATCCAGTGTTCAGGCTGCACAGCTTCACGCAGAATGTCCCACTGGTCTTTAGCACTGACCTCCAGAACCGGAACGCTGGCTCCACTGACGTTCTTGAGGGCAGAAGAGATCTGCATCAAAGCATCCGAGCCCCCATCGGAGAGCCGCTGCCGGTGTTCTAGATGTCCAGCCAAGGTCTCCGCACAGTGCTGCACACCTCCGCACGCCGTGCGGACGGTCGCAAGCGCGGTCTCAATCGCACGGCTTAGCCCAGAAGCCTTCGCTGTTTGAGCAATGGCCTGTAAAGCGCTATGGGTGATCGGAGTACGGCCCATGCCCCACGAAGAGATGGAGAGCTGGACCTCTGCCTGATCAAAGTTGATGAAATGTACCTCTTCGGGTTCGCAGGGGCAACTTGCCATCCCTGGAAGTGATAGCCTGCACTCATCCACGTAGCGCACAACCTTGACCACTGGAAGGAATAAGCAGACTCATGAGGCGGCTTGAGGTTTAAAGCGTTTCAAAAAAAGTTGCAGGGTTCAACGTTCTGGAGCCATCTCTGAATATGTGTCGAGAGGCTGACAAGTATCATATTATTATGTTATTATTCGCCTCGGCTGAAAAGCAACCCCCCCCTCCTGCCCCGCCTAAAACACCCGCTGAGCTCTCAGGCTACACCCCACATCTTATTATTGTAGTATAAAAGCCTAAACCCTAAACCCTAAACCCTAAACCTTAAACCCTATAAACCCTAAACCCTTTCTGACGAGCAACATGGTCCCTGCTAAGCTCACGCGCAGTGCAGGCAACCGAATGCGGGGCGCCAGCATTCAAAGAGAGGCCAGTGATGATGACGTTCTGCCCATCTTGGAAGTGGTGTTCCGTGGCTGTGCGGATGACCAGGGGCGTCTCGAGCACGACTCCAGTGAGGCGTACCGCAGTGCCTGGCACGCAGCAGGCCCGATGAACATCGTCGAGGCAACCCTCCTCCGCCCTCAGCTTTCCCAGCTCCGCCGCCTGCTGCGCGTTGAGGAGAGCACGGTGGGCTTCGGCGGCCTGCCGGTGCTCCTGATCACACCTCTTGTGATGGAGGTCTCGGGCCTTCAGTTGCTGGCTCCGAGCTTCACTGGTCTCGACTAGCTCCCAATCCTCCAAAGATTCCAAGTTGTGTCCATCCCCCATGCCAGGCAACAGGTCAACGCCTCAGCCATGAGCACGAGAGGGGCGGAATGCCTTGAGCAACAGGATTCGTCAGGCAAAGATTCGCATCGAGATGCAAGGGGCAACCTGCAAGAATGGTCTCACACGGTCTCTGTGCTTCTAGGCCAGTCCAACTGCACTTAAGGCTAGGTCGACTGATTTGCATCTCCAAACTGGGGAAAATCTGCCAGCAGGACTTGATCTTCCGAAATTCTTCACAGTCTGCAAGGACTACGTTCATGTACTTGTCGAAAGCCTGAGATTGCGAGCACTCTGATGCTAGCATCAGGTCACCCAAGACCCTGAAGGCGGCCTCCTATCCTGTTTGTGACACTCTTCCCTAAACCCTAAACCCTAAACCCTAAACCCTAAACCCTACTCCTTATATCAGTTTCCCCCACTCCCCTCCCTTCTGCAAGAGGGAAGCGGTGCCTGGCCTTGCTTGTGATTACTTCTAATGGTCAGCGAAATTCGTTCAATCCAACCCTAAACCCTAAACCCTAAACCCTAAACCCTGAACCCTAAACCCTAAACCCTAAACCCTAAACCCTAAACCCTAAACCCTAAACCCTAAACCCTAAACCCTAAACCCTAAACCCTAAACCCTGGCTGAGTTGTTTCGCGAACCCTACATGTCTCATCAAGACGCCCAAGGCCTGTTTACAGAATGCCCCTGAACTTTTTAGTCGGGCCACGTGTCTTGCGAATAACTGTCACTGTCCTTTGCCTACAATCATGAATGGTGACCGGTATTCACTGTGTGCAGCGCAAGCGCTGTTTGCGACAGGAGGGGGCCGCATTGACAGCATGGGATACTAGACTTGCTTGAAACGGCACAATCGAAAGAAGGGTTGAGAAAGACGGCGGCCGTGTAGGCTAGGGCCCCTTTCGGGTTCTTTGGTATGGCACCCTTATAAATAAGGAACCCCCCCCCCCCCTAAGAAGGGACCCTCATCCAGAGAACTACCCACATGTAATTATGCTATAGCCAACACAAGCTCTCGAGCCCTTTTGTCTGATGAGGGTTTAGGGTTTAGGGTTTAGGTGTTCGGGTTTCGGGTGCGACCCCGAGACTATCCCAAGCCGGCTGCTTCTAAACGCTAGGGTGCGCACCATAAAAGTGCCAACCAGCATGCGGGCGTCGGAGATGGTGACACGGACCCTGCACTTTGGGGTTGTGGGCTTTGCGGGTTTAGGGTTCTAGGGTTAGAAGGCTACCCAAAACCCAAAACCCAAAACCCAAAACCCTAAACCCTAAACCTATAGGGTTTAGGGCATCTGCCTCGATCGGCCTCTTGGGTTTCCACTTCTGTTTTGGGATTGCGATCCGCGTTCGACTCATCCTTGTGATAGCTGCCCATGCGATGGTCGGTGTAGGGTTTGGGGTTTGGGGTTTGGGGTTTGGGGTTTGGGGTTTGGGGTTTGGGGTTTGGGGTTTGGGGTTTGGGGTTTGGGGTTTGGGGTTTGAGGTTTAGGGTTTAGGGTTTGGGGTTTGGGGTTTAGGGTTGAGGCTTGTCCGTCAGCTCTTCATGATGGTGAGTCTTCCTCCTCATGGGCACACGCTTACCCAAAAAAACCCACAACATATGAGTACTGAGCACGAAAGAGCATCAGAACTGCCCAATGGATAGCAGCACTGACTACACCTACTACTACCTCACGGGCCAGTTCCCGCAGAAGAAAACCCTAAACCCTAAACCCTAAACCCCAAACCCTAAACCCTAACCCCGAAACCCCGAAACCCCGAAACCCTAAACCCTAAACCCTAAACCAGGCTGACCAGTTGAAACACACTGGAAAGATGAACCCCTGCACTCCTGTAGTCGAGCCATTGTGCCATGCGGGTGTTGCGACCTCAAGCCATGCAGACTTCACTCTTCTGACTCTTCTGTGTCGCTCTCTAACCCTAAACCCTAAACCCTAAACCCTAAACCCTAAACCCCAAGCCCTATCGCCGAAGCACGCTGGGCTCTGGGCCCGACATCTTGGCCAGAATGGGCTGCCCCTCGCCCTTGGGAAACTTCCTCACTGGCCTTGATCCTTCTACTGGCATGAATTCAAGAAACTGAACAATTTAAATAAAACAAGTAAATTAAATAACCTAAATTCATTAGAGTAATTAATTAATGATTTAGTTTGTTTAATTTGTTTGGTATTAAATTGGGTTGCCGCTGCCAGGCTGGGTGTGAATTCGTTGCTCGTTTGCTAGGAGGTGTCAGAGTCGCTGTCTCACATGTCCTGAACACATCCTAACCCTAAATGACTTGTCCAGGGTCAGATGCACACCGGATGCAGAGCTAGGCTTGTGCAGAGCTGGCCAGTTTCGGCACAGGTTGCAGCCCGTTATTCAGGCTGCCTCTCTATTTCCGAGGTTTCTCGGACATCGTGCACCTTGACACTAGCCACACATCGGGTTCAGGGCAGGAAGCCGCCTGTGAGCAGAGCCTTTTTTGAACTACCGAGTCAAAGATGATCACAGGCTGGAAAACATACCCGATCCCCACTACATGCATTAACAAAGCCGACCGCAGGAAAGCGTGCACAGCTGGGCACTTTTACAATGATAAGGATGATAAGGGCTGCACAGTTGAATTTCTGAATGCTTGTGGGTCCTAGGAACATTACCAGGTTCTTGTCGTCGCAGTGCCCGCCGAGACACTCTACACCCTCAAGATTGCAAACATCAAGCCGGTCGCTAGATTTTCGTCAGGAGAGCGGTCCATCATGAGGGCGAGCGACCTGGCGCCAAGATGTGCCAAGTGAATCCCATGTTGCTCTCCTCCCAACTGCGGGCTACGCAGGCCGTGTTTGAATGGGTTGCGAGCTAAGCTCCGAATTCTACCGGAGAAAATGTGTCTTTCTTTTTGACGCCCGCTTAAGCCTTCAACCGAGCGCAGCTATGTTACCTAGAGCAATGTACATCGTAATCTCAAGGGACGAAAGGAGGGACCCTATAAGGGACCTTAGGGGTTATTCAGGGGATATTCAGGGCTTGTTGAGGCGCTTCTTTGGTATATAGCGACTCCTGAACTATCGTGCCTTACCTAGCCAAGCTGTGGCGCTCTTCTCCTGCCTTCCACTCCCCGATCTTCATGGGTGACCTTTCAGACTCCTGCAAGGTTTAGGGTTTAGGGTTTAGGGTTTAGGGTTTAGGGTTTAGGGTTTAGGGTTTAGGGTTTAGGGTTTAGGGTTTAGGGTTTAGGGTTTAGGGTTTAGGGTTTAGGGTTTAGGGTTTAGGGTTTAGGGTCTCACGGAATTCGCCATGGGATAGACGCCGCGTGGGTTGTGGTGGGCTGCAGCAGGTGTCAGGTTTCGAGCATGAATCAGGTGACTAGTCATGCTGCGTGCTTGACTGACTGCCTTCGATAGGCTGCACGAGCTGGCATCTCCACTGGCCCCCTGAACCTAAACCCCTAAACCCTAAACCCTAAACCCCTAAACCCTAGACCCTAAACCCTAAACCCACCTCTTCCAGGTTCAAGCTCAAGAACAGCTCGATCCGTGAGCCGATGTCATTCTCGTTCAGGTGCAAAGCCCCTGGCAAGTCTCTTGTGGATCTTTGGGGGAGGGTGGCGCATCGTCAGCAGTACAGCTCGGCATTGACTCACTAGATACCTACATATGTATATATACATAGATGAACATCCGAAAAGCTGGCTGGTTTTTAGTAGGGAGTGAGGGAATGAGGCACCCTATATCCCCTCTCTCTCTCTATATATATATATATAACCCTAAACCCTAAACCCTAAACCCCTAAACCCCTAAACCCCTAAACCCCTAAACCCCTAAACCCCTAAACCCCTAAACCCCTAAACCCTAAACCCTAAACCCTAAACCCTAAACCCTAAACCCTAAACCCTAAACCCCTAAACCCTAAACCCTAAACCCTAAACCCTAAACCCTAAACCCCTAAACCCTAAAATCTGTTCACGCGAAAAAAGACGCGGGCGGCCGTCAAAGAACTCCGGGAAGCCGAGGCTGGGCTGCAGGCACTGGGCCTTTTGAAGATTTCTCTCCCTAAGGGTTTAGGGTTTAGGGTTTAGGGTTTAGGGTTTAGGGTTTAGGGTTTAGGGTTTCGGGTTTCGGGTTTAGGGGTGGGGCGGAAGTGTAGCTTTATTTGGGAACGGACAATCCGCTTATATTAACCCCCCCCACTTACCCCCTAATAGAAAAAATCGCATATACTGTACTATAACTAGACTGGGAGTATTGAACAGTAGGGGGCAGGTATTACGACACAAAAGGGCCCTAAGGAGCCTCAGACGAAGTCGGCAGTTTGGATGTATCACATTTCGGGACGGCGGCTTCTGTTGACCTTGACAAGCTTCCATTGAGTCCGACGCATATCGCTGCTGCAGGGATTTTCCCTCGCTGACGACCAAGTCGAAGCGCATGGAACCAGGAACATCCTGTGAACAGGGTTTAGGGTTTGGGGCCTTACGAGATATCTGTCGCGAGCTCCACAGCGTCGGCTGGAGGGTCCATAATCTGGTGCCGCGGGTCGTTTCTGATCTTGGGTCTTATGTGCCCTGAGGGATACGATGCGCAGAAGGTAAAGCGGGCGTAGCTCCGTTCTAGTGGGGGAGAGAGCAAGGAGATTTTGCATCATCCACCAACCATCAACCATGCTTTGGCCCTCCGAGCTCTCAAAGGCATCCTAGCCCATGACAAGTGTATGGTAGTCATGAAGACTGTAACCTTTAAGCCCCTAAACCCTAAATCCTCTGATTCTGCTGTAACCCTTAAGCCCAAATCCTAAACCCACTGATAGTCATGATCATAACCACAACAATTGCTAGCACCCTTGCAAGATCGAAACCCAGGTCATCCTGCGTGTTCGCTCCGAGGTGCCACTCCAAGCCACGGTGGAGCCTCTCAGCCGATGTGACACCATTTCTGTTTGGTTTAGGGTTTAGGGTTTAGGGTTTAGGGTTTAGGGTTTAGGGTTTAGGGTTTAGGGTTTAGGGTTTAGGGTTTAGGGTTTAGGGTTTAGGGTTTAGGGTTTAGGGTTTAGGGTGTAGGGGTTAGGGTTGAGGGTTTAGGGTTTAGGGTTTAGGGTTTAGGGTTTAGGGTTTAGGGTTTAGGGTTTAGGGTTTAGGGTTTAGGGTTTAGGGTTTAGGGTTTAGGGTTTAGGGTTTAGGGTTTAGGGTTTAGGGTTTAGGGTTTAGGGGCATAGGGTGCGCGGTGTGGAGGGGGCAGCCATCATACACTGATGGTCCAGCACCGACTTGGAAATTCATGATACACCCCAAGTGCTCTGCACTCAAGCTAGCTCGGAAACCACCTTCGTTCGGAAGCTATGAGACATTGACGCGGAAACGATGCTGATTCAAAAGCCGCCCTAAATCTGAAACCAATCGGCGCAGCTGCGAGTATGGCTGCCTGCCGATTCGGCATCCGACTTGCGAGAGAGCGGCAATTTTAGCAGGTCGAAATGCGAGAGCAGGAAGTTGCTGCTTCAGGAAGTCGATTTGCGTGAGGGTTGGATGTGTCGAGATGTGGGGCTGCAAGGTTCTCGACGACTGTATGGGTTGAGACGCAAAGCAGAGCAGGAGTGGGGGAGGAACTGGCGCAGCAGGGATTCGCAGAATGAAGCGGCTGATTGAAAATCTCCGAATCTTGCTTCTCTCGGTCTCTGGGCCGCTACGCTACAGCCGGACAAGTGCTCATGACAGAAGCTTGACCCAGCGTGCAAGGGGTGACTACGTTGGATCCACCTGCCGGTTCCTT
Organism: Symbiodinium natans; assembly: GCA_905221605.1. Taxonomy (NCBI): domain Eukaryota; class Dinophyceae; order Suessiales; family Symbiodiniaceae; genus Symbiodinium; species Symbiodinium natans. Next base: position 199,103 of record CAJNDS010002783.1, on the reverse strand, counting down.
AGGTCTTAAAGCTTCATGTCTTACAAGAACCATGGCACTACTCAATGCGTAAAACGGTGTTGGCTTGCTCTTGACATCAGCACGAACCTCCGCAGCACGTTCACCGTCGGGTCCATCTTGGCTGGAACGTGATGGAATCAAGCGATCGTGGACTTATGTGGACTTGCCTAAATATGGGGGGGTTCCGAGATCCGGGTCCCGATTATAAGAGAGGATCCTACTATTTTGCGGATCTTTCTTGGGGATCTCCTATTTTCGTAAATCCCCAAATGTGCATGGAGGTCTGAGACCTGATTTGAGAGATCCATGAAATAAGATCAGCCTGACAGCTTAACAGCGCTTTCATCCTCAAGTCTCGGTTTAGGGCTTTAGGGTTTAGGGTTTAGGTTCTAGGGTTGAGGGTTTTAGGGTTTAGGGTTCTAGGGGTGTACCAAGAATCACGTGCTTTGCTTCGGTAAGTACTCGCCCGAACTGCAATGAGTTTCGTGACTATCCAGCATGCATGTGACAAGGTCTGGGTGGCCAGCAGCGACTGCCGATGGTCTGTGCAGCAGCATCCGCTGCGTGTTCTGGAAAGTTCTCCTCGCGCAGAGTGTGCTGTCATATGAGGGCAACTAGTTCCTCTGCTTGTCAATCTACCCTCCCCTCTGCCACCTGTCCTTAGAGTCCTTTCCCTAAAGAACGACTGGTCAGTCTCAAGCTCAAGATGGCGCTGTTTGCAGCTGTTTCGGCTTCGGGTGAAGGGTTTAGGGTTTAGGGTTTAGGGTTTAGGGTTTAGGGTTTAGGGTTTAGGGTTTAGGGTTTAGGGTTTAGAAAATGATCTACTGGTCCGGAGGCGGTGGTTGGGGGAAGCCTCTTGGTGTAATGTTCTCGTGGTCTAGTGGTTTCATGGTCGTAAGCAGTCTCGAAACGGTTTCGAAACAGCTCCAAGCAGTCCAGGTGCTCAAAGTGCAAGGGAGGAAGGTTTAGAGGCATGTATCCATATATATATATATATACACAGATCATTAAAAAGAAAAAGGCAACATAGTACATGCGTTAATGTACGTCTCTCGGAATGTAGTCGAAACAAAAATATGTATAGTCATTTCTAGATATACAGAAATATGGTCAGCTCTCTAAGTAGTGGTCCCTTTTTGGGTACGCTAAAAATTAGGCGCCGCCTTGTACCCAAAAAGGACCCGAATTTTAGCCAAGTTCCATACATACATACACACAATATGTAGATATATATATATAACATGTATATGTAGAGGTATATGTATCTATATATATATATATACATATATATATATATGAAAGATGTATATAGTACACATATATAAATATGAACACGTATATGATTTTGATCTGCAGCCATCCATCATCCGCCGAGCTTTTGAACGCCCCCAGCTTCTCACTCGCTCCTGTGCACCAGCTCTGTCAAGCACCTCGTGCGGTCAGTTCTCCAAATCATGGTCCCGTTTTGGGGTTTAGGGTTTAGGGTTTAGGGATATTATTCAATGTTACAATTGTAAGGCAGCCCCTTATATTTGGACACGAACCCAAAACAGGACCGTAGCATAGAGAGGTGGCCATGGGTTCAACGCAATGCTGAAGCAGCTGTGGTGTGAATGTGCCTCCTACATGGGCTTGCGGCAACTTTGAGCTCAGGTCGCAGAAGGCAACTTTAGCTCAGTACCCAGCGCAGACCGATCCAGGCTGTCGTCCGCAAAGAAGGGGTCTGGCACGATGCGCCAAGGGCTTCGTGCATTTTGGTGAGTTCGCTTGCAATGCAAGTGCCGAATGGAAGGACGTGTTCCAGGTCGGGATATAGGTCGGGGGCGGCATGATCCTGGAGGGTTGGTGATGCGCGAATTCAGACGGGTTTTAAAGAAAATCACTCATGCCTGCGATTAAACATGGTACTTGTCTTTTGCTCAGACAGCTGACAGCTGCTACAGTAGCAGTATCAGTCAGCCTGCGCAGGGTTGGACGAGGTTTGAGTAGTTCAAACGGCTTACATCATTTGCGGCGTGTAAACACACAATGCTTGCACAAACACAGCCCTGCTGCGGCTGAGACTGTTAACACAGCTAAGAAACGGTGTCAGCATGGTTGAACTTATTCACGGTGTGGACAATCAAGTCTTACGACGCGCACAGGCTTAAACATTTGGCTATGTCACAGCAGTCCATCTTCGCTCCCAACCCTCTCGAAACTTACGCCAGCCCTGGGAACCATTTCTTCCAACGCTCGCGATGTCAAACACAAGCTGCGCCTCCTAAACCTGCCTCTCAAAGACACACCATCATTGAACTAGTCCAGAGAGTAGCCTTCTTGCCGTTGCAAAGACGCAAGCCATACACCTCAGACACCTCCGGTAAGCTGTCCAAAGCCAGGTGTAAACTGCTTAAAACATTTGTGTCACCAACTGTCATGTGTTATTTATTCATCATGTAGTCATATCAGCATTGCTTCGGTTGTCATAGATATGAATTACAGCCAGGTGTAAGCCGTTCTCACGGTTTGACCGTGCCTTAAGCCAGATTTAAACCTCGGCCATCGTGTTTTAATTTAAGCAAGGCTCAATTGGCGCAACTTAAACATGTAAACCTCCGGCAACGCGTCCCAAGCCAAGCTAGAACCTTTCAGAATGTACCCGTCTAATCCGCATCTTTAAATGCTCCCACGACCCAACTCTGTTTAAATTGCTGATAGGGATTTGGGGTCTATATTGGGGGTCCCTTAGCTGCGTAAACTCCCATGTGAAACTTCGAACGTGTTTAAACCCTAAACCCTAAACCCTAATAAACCCTGATCAACCCTAAACCCTAAAGCCCGTGCGCCTGATTTTTGCATGGTCTCATTCTTTAGCGCCTCATCCTCTGCCTTAGGCCGCGACTTCAGCTCAGGGGGTGGAGGTGTCCGAGCTGAGACGGATCATGAGGAATGTTGTAGGATTTAGGGTTTAGGGTTTAGGGTTTAGGGTTTAGGGTTTAGGGTTTAGGGTTTAGGGTTTAGGGTTCAACGACTGCAGAGTCGCGGCGGGTCAGGTTTGTTCTTGCTGTGCTGCCAGGCACTTAGGGCCAGGCAGCCTCGTCATCCGCCCTTAAGCGCCGGAACAAAAGTGACGAGGGAGTCTCTCCAGTGGGCTCCAATACAGCCTGGCCGGGGGGAAACCCTAAACCCTAAACCCGAAACTCTAAACCCTAAACCCTAAACCCTAAACCCTAAACCCTAAACCCTAAACCCTAGGCATCCCACTCCCCTATATGGAACTCAAGATGCACAATTTCGGGCTTAGGGTTGCGGAGAGAAGGGCTGCAAAAGAGTGCTCTTGGGTACGGCAACACCCCAGAAGCTGCCTCGAAAAGAGGTGGTTTTGAGATTCATACCTTCTCGATGTATCCATTGCCCTAGATAAGGTCGCTAAGTCACCATCTTGCTGTGGACATGGGTGCAGATTGGTTTGTAGACCTGAGGGTGGGTCGAAGGACTCGACCCCTTGTGGCCGAAGACATATCCAAACCCTAAACCCTAAACCCTAAACCCTAAACCCTAAACCCTAAACCCTAAACCCTGAACCCTGGGCCTGGGATGCCAGAAAAAACATGTCTTTTAGACCCTAGGTTCGACGCTCCGCAAGATGTTTCTCCCCAGCTTGTGGATACAGCTGATATGGGGTTTAGGGTTTAGGCTTTGGGAAGTTTAGGGTTTTGCATGACACTCACATGAGGGTTGTTCTATATCCTTGTTCCACGGCTGCCGCATGGCAATTTGGATCCCTTGCGCTTCGCCCTTGCGCGTCCCTTGCGCGGGCTTGCGCGCGCGAGTTTTCGCGGTTCGGTAACTTCTTGGCCTGGAAGCTCAAATGCTCGCGTCTTGTTCGCCTTCAGAGCTTGCGCAGAGCTTGCGTTCGCCCTTGCGCGAGCTTGCGCACGCTCGAGAGGTCTGCACGTTTTATCACGACCAATTTTTTCGCTAATCGACCTCCTAGTATCTCACAAGAACCCGCCAAAAAGAACAAGCCTCCCATACTGGGGTCAAAGGAATTCCGATTCCGCTAACGCAGTATCGGACTTGACAGTGCGAGTCCCGCGCTGCACTGAACTTTGGCGTCCACGACGTGCCTCGGAGCGCATGAAGCCGGGGCGGAGGTGGACCAGGAAGTACCTCGGAGAGTCGTCCGTACAGCTCTACTCAGCTCTATGAACCGCCTGAAGAGTTTGGTAAAGGAAGACTCGCACCCTAAACCCTAAACCCTAAACCCTTAACCCAGCTGCTTTTTGGGATTTACGGGCAGCTTCCAGCCTTTGGGTTCTTGCGTTGGGGTGGCCGGTGGAGATTGCTCTCATGCGCAGTTCCATAACATGGATGTAATGTCAAATTCCTGGGTGCCCCAGTAACCATATTATAAGAAGGGCACCCCTTTTTAAGGTTGGTTATTTTATAAGGGAACCCATACCCCCAAAAGGAAGGGTACAGGGTACCACTGGGCTACCAAGCGTAAACCCTGAACCCTGAACCCTGAACCCTGAAACCCGGAACCCTACACCCTAAACCCTAAACCCTAAACCCTAAACCCTAAACCCCATTCTCAGAGCCTCTGAGCAACTGGCACACTGCCGGGTAGCACTGCATAGTCGATGGGCGAGCAGATGGTCATGCCGAAAGACTGCGCAATGGCTGGCCTTAAGCGCTTCCGGGCTCTCGACATGCAGGTTTAGGGTTTAGGGTTTAGGGTTTAGGGTTTAGGGTTTAGGGTTTAGGGTTTAGGGTTTAGGGTTTAGGGTTTAGGGTTTAGGGTTTAGGGTTTAGGGTTTAGGGTCTTCTGTGCCAACAGGAAAGTACCGCGCTTCGTGCATCGTGCGGACCGCCGGGTGCTTCCGCATGCTTCCGGATCCGTGCTGCACGTCACTGCGTCACCGTTCTGTACCAAAACTGCGCCGCTCATTTGGCCATTTCCCAAAATATGGGTACCCCTTGTTTACCCCAAATAGAACAGAGTCCCCAAAGGGAATCCACAAAACGGGTACCCCTATTTGTCCGAAACCCCCAGTTGGTGATTTGTGCCCTGAGGTGGCTACATGGGGCAGACCCCAAAGCGGTGGTAAGCTGCGTTCTCCACAGAGCTGAGAGGACAAGGGGCCGACCTCAAGCGCAACTCCCAGTCGGAGAAAATGTCCATGAACAGTGCAACAAGTCGATGCAGCAGCTCTCGATAGAATATGCATGTATGTGTATATATATATAGACATACATACATACATACATACATACATACATACATACATACATACATACATACATACATACATACACATACATACACATACATACATACATACATATACATATATATATATATATTCATATTCTATATATTGTAAATACCCATTATGTATACATTATATACATGATATACACATTATATAATTCCTATATACATTATATATATATACACACACCTTATATACATATACACGTATGTATATATCTATATATTATATACGTTGTATATACATCATTTGCACATACATACATATACATATCTATATATACACACCCTACATGTATGTATATATATATATATATGTTACATAACATTATACATTATAAATTGTTCATATGAATGAATACATATATATATATATATATTATGTACATACATAAATGTATATACATTATGTTTTACGGCTTGGTAGACACACCATGGCATCACTGAGTGACAGGCTCCGATGTCTTGATCGTGTACCTCGAGTGCTGCGGAAGCCATGTAGGGATCATGCTTGCTCCTGTTCGACGCGAGCAGTCTGAGTCTGAGCTGCTTGCCTGAAAGGGTGCTCTATCAGCTCATCGGGTCCTGAGCTGGGGCGTGCTTCGAGACCAAATACCCTGATGCTCTCAGAGCTTCAGCACCAAGTCCCTTGCGTTGCGCTGTGGCCATGTGGAAGCAGAGCTCGTACTTCGAGACTGCACATGGAAGCTTCAAGCCTGATGTGCTGCACGGCTGATCTTATTCTCTCGGAAACCCTTTTGTTTTCAAGCCTGGTGGCGGGAAACTACCAGCTAGACCAGCAGCTGCCGCATGACCAGCTGCATAACTAAGAGCCCGTCGCACCAGATAAAAGTCTCCCATCTGGAATACCTGGCGCTCAAACCAGACGCAACTATTCCTGGGGTCCTTCTCAGGTCATTCATGGATACATTATGCGTATGTCCGACGCCGGAACCCTAAACCCTAAACCCTAACCCCTAAACCCTAAACCCTCTTTGGACACAGTGTTGGCGCACTCTCGTTGCGCGTTGTACCAAAGCATTGCCATCCTCAGAAGTGTTCTTGTGATGATGCTGCATCGCTAAGAGCCATCACGACGCTCAACGAACGTCTGGATGCAAAGGGGTTTAGGGTTTAGGGTTTAGGGTTTAGGGTTTAGGGTTTAGGGTTTAGGGTTTAGGGTTTAGGGTTTAGGGACCCCAAACCGACATTTTCGGTTTTCTGCTTGCCTTTTGATGCACCTCGATGATGCCTCTGAGGGTAGAACCGCTCTCTGCATATGGAGGCGTGCATCGAAGTACATTGCCTGGGCCGACAAGAGTTTAGGGTTTAGGGTTTAGGGTTTAGGGTTTAGGGTTTAGGGTTTAGGGTTTAGGGTTTAGGGTTTAGGGTTTAGGGTTAGCGCAGGAACATGCTTCGGTCACATGCCGCGCCTTGACCGAGACAAAGCTCTTCAACTTGTCTGCTTTTTAGCCCCAAACCCTCGAACTGGTCAATCCCACAAATGAGATCACTGTCTCTTCGTAGTTGTTGTTAGTACATTACATATGAATATATAAATATAAATATAAATATAAATAAATATATATATATATATATATCAATGTCGTATGTTTATACGGCTTTTCTACTATATGACAATGTTATTATATTGTGACATTATAGTTCATTCTATCATATTGATGATATTAGATTGTTACATGAAGTATATTGTAAAGGCTTCCTCAAAAATACAGAGGAGCTATGGGCTGCTCATACACAGTCCGACACACAAGAAACGAACAAATCTTCCATACTGCGCCATACTCATTAGCCACACAGACAGGTTATGACAGGTTCCTCTGTTCTCCTCTAAGGTCTCTTATTGGCAGGCTTCTGTTTCGGAGTGTCACGCCGGTTCGGTCGAAGGTTGAGGTCGAATGAAGGTTTACAACTCTGCAATGCAGATGCGCTCAAGGTTCAGCAGACCTTGCACCAAGTGCTATGCCTCAATCCCTAAACCCTAAACCTATGGGGAGGAACAACTTGGGACCCTCGGTTCGTCTTTCGGAGCTCATCGTGTCATCCCGTCTCCGACTGGAGTCTATAGTTTGAGGACTGCTTGAGGATCGCCTGGCCATGCCATCTCCTATTCTTGAGGGCTTTTGAAGCGTTAGGCCCAGTTAGACAAACCGACTGGGACATGGGGGCAGCAACCAGTCGGGTGGGCTCTTTTTTGTCTTTCAAGAGCGTGAACTCTGCGCCACAGCATTGTCCGAATTCTCCCACTTGGCATCTTGCCATGGGCGCTACTGAAAGCGGAGGACTTTCTCCTGGATGGCCTCATCGAAGAAGGCCTCGCTGGAGTTGGAGTCTTTGGAGTCTTTTGGGAGCTCTTTTTGGGAGCCCCTGGCCTGCTCTGCAGCAGCTTTGCATGTGCCCTGTAGCTCAGTCACATCGGAGGGCAGCCGGCCCTCCTCTAGCACGCACCAGCAGTTCATTTCGGTCACGAGATGATGCTGGCATGCGGACCACTTGGCGAAGGTCAGTTTGCAGTTTGGGCAGGCATACTTGCCATACTTGCCAAGGTGGAGCTGTCCCGGCTCTGAGGCACTTGAGGCGGGGGACATGTGCGGACTTCCATGCGGGCTCGCAGATGCAGCTTCCTGATTCAAGATATTCAAGGCCTGCAAATGCTCGATCGCGGGAAGTTCCGGAATCAACGGGTTGGGCAGAGTCTTCTGACGGAAAGGGTCAACTTTAAGCGTGTTAGAAAAATCCTCATCATTCAAGGGCTCTCCCCGAAATGTCTCTGGAATTTTCCAGTCGGCAGATTCCTGCGAGGAATATGGCGGCGCCCAGGTCGGGCTCGGGCTCGCCAGGCCGGCGCCTTCCTCGTCGGAGCACCTGTCAATACCGGCCAAATACAGGTCAAGCGCGGAGACTTCCATACTTCCTTCATTCGGATTGCCCCATGATTCATCCCCTTCTTGAAGTTCTTCGGCGGTCATCATCATTCCCATTGCATGCCAGTCCGCTTGAATCCAGCCGGTGCCATCATCAAAAGGCTCAAAGGCAGCCCCAGCATAGCCAGTGTCGCTCTGGCGCGACTCGTTGGCCAGGTTCGACTCGTTGGCAATGTTGTGGTCAGTGTACCAGCCGGGCCAGTTGCCGCCCTTCTGAGGATGTGACTTACTGGCGCCATACCACTCGTCTTCCCACGACTTGCTTTTTCCCGGCTTCCGGTACCTACCAACTTTGCCGCCTTTGCCGGAGTCTTGGGCATGTAAAGGTGTGAAAACCTCCTGAGGGGGCAGCCGCCTACCTTGCTCGTCGAAAGCCATGGGCTTGCAATCCTCAGGAAGGTTCTTGTCATTCCACGCCGCTTTTCGGTGTCGCGTAATGTTTGCCTCATAGCCCTGGATAGAAGACCACTGCGCTTTGCAGGGGCGGTCGGAGATGTGCCCACCCCAGTTAATACTACCTTCGAAGTAGTGCTGGCACTCCAAGGCCTTCTCATGGTCACGAAAATTTATATATGCTAATCCAGTGTTTTCAAGCTGATCCAGATACATGGGAAGGTAAAAGAAGTCATAGCAGCAGGGGAACTCCTTGTCCAGCAAATCCAGCAAAATCTCTGCGTTTAGAGTCTTTGGCAGACCTGTCAACACGACAGTGGTCTCCCCCTCGGCCCGGCCCCTGCCATGAGAACGTCCCTTAAGGCCCCCCTTCCCAGCCTTCCACATCTTTCAATAGCCTGGAGCCCAAAACGCTCCCAAGCTGGGGCGGGCGGCGGCAAACATGTTCCACTCCCTCCCCCAACCCCGCAACCACCTACAGAGCCCTAAACCCTAAACCCTAAACCCTAAACGTTAAACCCTAAACCCTAAACCCTAAACCTTAAACCCTAGACTACCCTAAACCGTAGCTTGATCAGATGGACGCTGGTTCACGGCCCAGCTGTGGTACCCCGCCCCGGTGCAGTGCAAGAACATGTCAAGCTCCGCATCGTCGGTTCTAATGTCCTGCCGAGGCGGCACACGAGGCAGCTGTAATGATATGATCATATACTAAAATAACAATCTCGAAAGACAGGAATGTATGAATGTTATTCTTTAACAATATACGAATACAAACATATACTATCAACAAAAAATCTTGTAGTATTAGTAATATAAGAATTTCTGAATATTTTATGTTATTATATCATTAGTATAGGATATAACATCACAATCACACATTACTATGTTAAACAAACTATATAGTACATTCATATAATCATATAGCGACATGTTCATACAACCATATAGAACAATATACTAATATACTAAGCTAATCATCTGGAAATATAATATACTATTGTAATGTAATACAAACAATAATTTTATGCATGTTGCATTGTTCCTGGCGTCTGATGTGAGTCCCTGCCCAACCGCTGCGGTAACACGTCCTTTGATGTGTGCGACACCAAGCCGAGCGCAGGAAGGTCCTCGGATGTCGAGGGAGGGACTTTGATGAGTGCAGCCCCAATTAGACTAGCTTTGCACACTGGCGCCACCTTATTTGTGTCCCGTGTAGGGTTTTGCAGTGACCGTATTCACCATTTGAACTTGTGCTGCTTCATCACAAACGATGTACGGCCCGAACCCGCTCACAGTTTCGAAGTGCTTCGGAGTACTTCATCGATAAGGAGTTCGACATCCAAGCTGATCATGCACCCTCGTCATTGGAACGATGATCAAAATTTGCCTAAGACAGCTACGACCGCCACGAATCACAACTTCTACAATGACAAGCAACGGATGCATTCAAGTGTCATGCCAGGTGGTTCCAGTTGGGCTTCGCCGACTGTCCTCCACGGCACTGGGCTTTGGGAATTGAGCGGCCATTGGGCATTCTGTGAAAATATTCCGTCACTTTCTGATACCTTTTAGTATGTTTATACATTATTGTAATAGTGTTGCACTGCTTTTGGTAGGTAGACCCCCCCCCCTCCCCGCCCCAACAAATTTGAGGGGGAACCCTCAAGGCCTCAAGCCTTTAGGACCCGGAAAAAAATCCGCGTAATTGGGGGGGGGGGGGGTGACGCAACAAATTCACTAAAATGCGTCGGGCGCCGTGGACTACCTATCACAAAATCTTCTTGCCCCACTATTCCAATATTACATCTTGTTGTTCTTATATTGTAATATTCTTATTTTGGTTCTGACATGATACGTAAAAAAGTAGCATACATTATCTACTGCTACATTAATATAGTAATATATTCGTATAACGTGGTATGTGAATATACTACGATTATACTACATTAGATTGTCATATATATATATATATACATATGTATATATACATGAAGGCATTGTCAGAACATATGTTCTTGCACTAACATTTTGCTACATATTATTATGTTAGCATACTATAATACTATGATGCTCTCATTTGGTTGTATGGTTACATTGCTATATTCGTATGTTATGTATTCTATTGAAAAAAGAAACCTACTATTCTATGTTCCTTTTTCATTGTTTTATATGCTTGCACGCAGCCAAGAGCATGGCAGTGGTTTCCGAGGCTCCTAGCTCCAATACGGGTTCGGGTGTAGGGTTCAGAAAGCCTAGGGTTGAATTTTTATCTCACCGCAAACCAAAACTCTTCGAACTCCTCGTCTGCCGGCGCCGGACTTGCTGTGCGAAACCTGCCCACGCTGTAAGTCGAGAATGGATTCAACATGCTTGCTTGACTCCATGTGTGTTGCGTTCTCAGCCATCTAAAGTTCAAGATTTCACGACCATGGCATCATGAGCTATGGTCATAGTAAGGTCATAGTACGGTCGGTGCTCATCTTCTTCCTCTTTGCGGCGACGTCCATGCAGATGCGTAAAACCCAGGAGCTTCAGGGTGTAGGTTGCGACAACAAGCCGGAGAGTGATCCATGACAGCAGTCGAAGCGCTCAGGTACATCGCTTTAGCTTCTAACTTGAGAAAGCCGTGTGCGTGTGGCACCTAGGCATCGTGAACCAGATCTCGTTGAAACCTGAACCGGTCAATCAACGTCGCGCCACGCTGCGCCTTCCGCTGAGGCTCCTTGCAAGAGACTTGGTGATGCCTCAGATATCTGGGTAGTTCTCTAAATGAAGGCCCCTTTTTGGCCATTTTTGCGGTATTTCGGGGTGCCGTACTGTATAGGGGGATCCTAATTGAGAGAACTGCCCATCTAAGCTTATCCCGGCTTGGGGAATCTTCCCTAAACCCTAAACCCTAAACCCTCAACCCTAAACCCCAAACCAGTCCAATTATCCCCCCCCTGCAATGTTTTAGGCACGGGCTCTTCGGGAGCGCAGCCTTGGTCGACGGCTCCTGCGCAGTTGCACTCTGTACGAGTCTTATAAATAGATAAACGCATATAAAAATAAAAATAAATATAAATCTATATATATATACACATACAGATACAAATGTGTGTATATATATATGCAATTTTCATTTATTTGTTAACTGTTTTCTTTCGTTATCTCTTTATGTATATGTATATTCATAGTTATGTTCATCCTTATATTCATCTTATATGTATTTTGTGTATATTTCTAGCGATATATATATATATATATATATATTTATTTATTTATTTATTTATATTTATATTTATTCATTTTTTTACTTTGGTAGTTGTAGTATATTCGTATTTACCTATATAATATCGATTCTACATGATTACATACACGCAGTAGGGTATGTATTTCTTGTACCCCCCCAAAAGGTCACCAGGCATATACACGCACCAAGATTAAAAAGGAACCTTATACACACCCACCAAAAACAGTAATATAAACCCTGTTTCATGTAGGCGTGGGGATGGTCATCGACTCCGCACCTTTTAAGCCCTTCACGCCCTGAAACACACCAGCTTGCACAAGAGGCAAACACAAAACACAAATAATGGCAGCAATAATGGAAAGAGTACAAAAAGTAGCAAGAATATAACAGTAACAGTAGCAGTCATAACAGCAGTAATCGTACTGGCAGCCACTTTTCAGACTAAGAGTAGGAAAATCGCAATAATACTCGGCAACCATCGAAAATAACATCCAAAGTAGCCAAAAAAAGACCCATAAGAATAAGAAACTCACCGAGGCCGCAGCGACGTAGTTGGCGCTGTCACTCCCGATCATGTCACAAAAGCCTAGGCAGGGGCCCCGGGTCGAGATCCGTAGGCGCAAGTAAGGTGTCAGGGGTTTTAGGGTTCAGGGTTTAGGGTTTAGGGTTTAGGGTTCAGGGTTTAGGGTTCAGGGTTCAGGGTTTAGGGTTTAGGGTTCAGGGTTCAGGGTTTAGGGTTTTAGGGTTCAGGGTTCAGGGTTTAGGGTTTAGGGTTCAGGGTTCAGGGTTCAGGGTTTAGGGTTTCAGGGTTCAGGGATCAGGGTTCAGGGTTTAGGGTTTTAGGGTTCAGGGATCAGGGTTTAGGGTTCAGGGTTTAGGGTTTAGGGGCATTTGTGCGTACATTTTGGGTCTTCAGCTTTGTGGGGGCTCGAGTTGAAAGGCTTCCAGGTCCAGTTCGCCTAGGCGTTAGGCCCGATGTCGAAAGGCTAGACACTTGGAGGTTCATGAGAACTTCTAGAGAGGGTTTTCAGTAGGGAAACCATAGCTATAACCTCACAGGCAGAGTTATAACCTTCTTTAGGGTACTTGGAACCCTCCTCATAAGTCCCCATGAACCTTCAAGCACCTAGAAAATGCTAAACCCGGCTCAGGAGCTCTTCACAGCTTCGAGGAAGCGGTTGTCCTGCCGGGATAAGGTACAACTGCAGAGTTCACCTTCCTACGGAAGTAACAAGCACAAGCCCACGACGACAGCCACTGCTAACATGGAGCCACAGTTGCCAGTCCCAACCTGGGATGTTCCCACAGTTCTTAATAGGGTTAATGAACGAAACCTGCCACAGTTCTTAATAGGGTTAATGAACGAAACCTGTTTTTTGGCAATGATATTTTGGGATGTTCCCCCTTATACTAACAGTCCTTAATAGGGACTATGGTACCCCCTAGCATAATCCCTGTTAAGGACTGTTAGTACAAGGGGAACATCCCAACTTATCTACCCCTTGGTTCCGAAACGCACCGCCAAAACCCTAAACCCTAAACCCTGATCCCTAAACCCTAAACCCCCGTTCTCCTTCCATTCCAGGTCAGCGCCTGACTTGAAGTCGTGAAAGAAATGTTGCCTGAGCAAGGGTGAGCAGCAAGCCACATCTGCGTTCAGTGCTACACAGCCCTCCGTCAACGTCTACAGTCTAGAATGCTCGGGTCTTCTGCAACATCTTAGGTGCTTAACTTCTGTCCGTTGTCCATGGTCATGCACCAGCACGGCGCAAAAAGCAGCCGCATCTTCTGCAAGTTTTGTGTTGCCCCTGAGTCAAAAAAAGCGGTGGGGTTGCAAGCGGTCGATGAGCTCTCAACACCGTTGGCCTCTTTACAGCCCTCGCGTGGCAGGTTACGAGGAACTGTAGCCGGAAGTTTCTGGAGTTTTCTGGACCCTCAACCGCGCAATGAGACATTTCGTAACCCCAATCTGGCTCCAGAAGCATTTTCGGGTTTAGGGCTCAGGTTTGATAGGCTTGGCTTGTGGCATTGCGCAGACCCATAGTGGCCTCCCTGCTGCAGAAAAAAGACCAGGTTGGCCCTAAACCCTAAACCCTAAACCCTAAACCCTAAAGGGCAAGCTGTGCCGGGGCAAGGGCCTCTCTGAGCTGCCAAGCAATCCGCTCACTTCCACCTGTGAGAGGTGGCGCACGGATATTTTTTTATCCATGGGAGCTATCTGACTACTAACCCTAAACCCTAAACCCTAAACCCTAAACCGTAAACCCTAAACCCTAAACGTCAAAGATCCTTCACATGGGAAACCAGGCTTCGGTGCAGGGGCCTCAAACTGATCTCCCTCGCAGATGCGAGCAAGCTGTGGACCTTGTGTCTGGGCAGAAGGGTGCAATCAAATATATAACATTCTATAGATATATATATGTATATACATATTAATATTAATATATGTATATATGTATATACAATATGATATACATATATATATATATACATATAATATATATATATACTTTTGTATATCATGTTTGTTACCTTACTTTGTCGTGCGATGCAAAATGTTTTACACGACGTCATGAAACGGTATAAAAAAAGAAATGATCAATGTTGCATACATGTTGTATGCAGTTATCTAACATTTTGCACGGGAAGTGCCGCGACTCTTGTCCCGTGGAGGCTTCGCGCTGCCAATGATTCCTTTCTGCTCGGGCATTATAACTTGGTACTGGTTCACCAAATATTCCTTGATGCCCATCAACCACGTCCATCCTTCAGACCTAGGTGCCACCAGGCGCCTGGCGAAATATGATGCAGAAGGAATTGCCTCGTGAGGAGCAGTCGCACGTCACTGAGCTCAAGGGTAGCTCCTGGTCAGTGCGGCACATCACACGAAGCTTTAATCTGAATCTTTAGGTGTTTAAGCCTTGGGACCGTGTGCCCCTGCACATTCTGTAAGAACGATGACCCACCGATTTGCATCTCATCTGCACCGAGACAAACTGAATTAAACCTGCCTATACTCTATGATGGCATCTAACAAGGGCGAGTTCACTGCAAGAGTGAAGCAAAGCACATGGAGCATGAAAGATGGAGAGCACCATTGATATATATATATATATATATACAGCATTCGCGCGCACGCAGTGGAACCCCTTTCAAAGCACAACGTTGTATAGCACTGGAAGCATATCCATTTATACCTCATATGGTCTCGACTCTTCGATAATCTTATAGGTGCATGACCAGGCATCCGCTATCCAATCCAGCCACAATTTGAAAACATGTACCCGCAGTACCTCCACCTCAAAGAGTATGGAACAGATGAAGCTCACCAGTCCCAGACCCACCACACAAGCACCACGACGCAAGCCGCTAGACTCCACACGGCGAAGAACGAACCCAGCCTGTGCCTCCTCCTTATCCCCCGAAAGCTGCTATGTTTGGGGTTTGGGCTTTCGGCTTTCGGCTTTAGGGTGTACTTTTGCTACGGGAAGCCTATCAATCTTCCGGACTCGCATCAACCCATTTCCATCACCTGAGCTGAAACACAAGCATACTGACAGTCCTCCAAGCGGAGAGCATCGTAGGGCACTTCGTCCTCGGACCTCTTTTTTGAACAAGCATGGCACAGAATGTCACGCAAGTCAGCCGAAATCGATTTTGCAAAGCCGCAGCATGCAACAACGCGGATTCGTCTCAGACAGTGTTGCAGTGGTGCTGCTTACGAAACTTAGTAACAGTTCTGCCGGACCCGCAAAGTACACACAGCAAGCACCCAACCAGCTGCGGCAAGTCAAAGACATGCTCCAGGATAACAACGTGACAGCGCTTTAACGAGGCTGTGGGCCACGGCGTGGGGTTTGCCCCCATGGCGCGGTCGTATGACGACTCTGCCATACCTGTCGGGGCCCCCCTTTGAACGTGCGTGGATGCACAGCTTCTGTCTACAGCCCTCAACAAACGGCAGTAAAGGATGCTCGACAGAAAAGTTTCTCCAACCATTTAGGGTTTGGGCTCATCATTTGGGTTGGAAGGGCTGTCAGGTGGCACGAGCAAGGGCAGACGGCCCGGCCTGCGACCTCTTCTTTGCGGAGCAGCTTCACTCGCCACATTCGCACCTTCCGGCGAACGCAGGAACCCTACCCTAAACCCCAAGCCCCAAGCCCTAAGCCCCAAGCCCCAAGCCCTAAGCCCTAAACCCTAAACCCTGAGCGATGGGCTTCGACGTCGTCTGGGTTCATGCTTCGGCTTCGTGTACTAGCCGATACTCTTAATACGTAATATCATATGCTCATATCTCCGTACGTTTAACATGAAGCTTTTATAATCTATTTTTAATTGCGCCTATGTTAACTGTAATCACAAGAAGCTTTGGGCAACTCCATGTCAAAGCTTCGGCGCCCACGATGCGCTGTGCCTGCAAGGCATGCGTCGGTTGGAAGCGATGACCTCGGAACAGCGAAGGTTTAGGGTTTAGGGTTTAGGGTTTAGGGTTTAGGGTTTAGGGTTTAGGGTTTAGGGTTTAGGGTTTAGGGTTTAGGGTTTAGGGATTACAGTGTCCGAGCCCCGAAACCCTAAACCCTAAAACCCATAAACCTGAACACTACACCTTCCTACAAACCCAAAACACCGGGCCGAGGGTGAGGCTGTTCGGCATGATAGTCCAAGTCGGAAGGGCATAGCCACCCAGCAGCTCCATTGGACAGACCTTGGAAGTGTCTGTGGGCTTAGGGCGTAGGGTTTACGATTGAGGGTTTATAAGGGCGTTGTGCATGTGTAATGCACTAAATCAGCGTCCCGTTTTGAGTCTAGGTGTAATAAGGCTAAGGGCCAGAAAGGGACCCCGATTTTTCAGAAATTCCCACATCCTGATGGGCCATGCGGGGTGGGTTTTTTGACTACAAATATTGTATAGGGAAACCCGGAACAACAGGGCCCCAAAGCCGGAATATCAGCAAGGACCCTAAACCCTAATCCCCTGTTTTGGGATACCTGCGTTCTGCTCCCAGAGCCAGGGTCGTAGCTCCGTAGGGCGGAAACACGACGAAGTCTGTCGCATCGTGGCCCCACTCCTCTCGCAGAAAGTCCGTTTTAGGGTTTATAGGGTTTAGGGTTTAGGGATTGGGTCGGTGAAGCTTAGAGGCATTGCACGACGGGAGTGTTGAGTCGTCCATATGACCCGAAGACTGAAAGTGCCAAGCAGGCTAACCAGACCCACCCTAAACCCAAAACCCTAAGCCCCAAGACCCTAAATCCTAACCCCTGCTGGTGGTTGCGAGGTTTTGCCTTTCATCTTTCGCAGTCTTTTGGCATCTTCATGCTCACTTCTATGCAACTTGCTACCACTCGCTCTTGAGCGAAACTGTGCTCAACCGATCAACACCTGCATCCTTGTCTGGGGAGGTGCTTAAAGCATTTTGGCTTGAAACTCTGCGAAGTCTCCCACCGTTGGGTTGATTTTTGGACATTGTTTGCTGCCAACCAGCGACTTTATTCTCGGGAGATTGGGGTCACGAGGGTACTACTTTGAAACAAAGCTCTATGCATGGCAACTGCATTAAGTCTAGCTACGGTCTGCGTGATCCCCGAACCTGCTGTGAGCTACGGCAATGTCTGGCTTAACATGCCCGATTGAGGGCGCGTCCTCCCCCGTGATGTCATTCATGCCTGGCGTAGCCCTGAGGATGCACATGTCGCGAGTTACTCAACAACTTGCATGTCTCCTGCCACGATGGATTGAGCAGACAAAACTGACACTACTAGCATGTTATGATGTCATTATATCATTAAGTTCCAATACATCCTTGTGGGTCATCTATGGTGTGGCAACCCATGGGAAGCCCCAATGTATGGATCTCTGGATGAGGCAGCGGCCACATGACACACGTCTGTCGTAGGCGCGACCCGCCAAAAAGATGCCTCAAGGATTCCGCTCGTGAGCGACGGATGTATTAGTCAGCTTTGGGGGACCGTCCACCCCACACAATAGGTGATGATGAACGACAGCGCTGTATAAGTCATCAAGAATTTTTATCAATAAACAATATCAACATGATCATATACAAATATGGAGTCATAAGAAGTCGTGACAGCAGCAACACGAACAATCATAACCACAATCACCATACCAAAAGTAACAACAAGTAAGAATAACAATGATCATCATCATCATCACCATCATCATCATCATAACAGTAGCAGAATTCATAATCCTAAGAGCCAAACTCGAACAAAAGTAAGCCCCAAACCCTAAACCCTAAACCCTAAACCCTAAACCCTAAACCCTAAACCCTAAACCCTAAACCCCATTCAGGGCTCCGGCAGCTGCGGACTCAGGAGCTGCCGCCGCAACGTGACGGTATTCGTCCTCTCCAGCAGTTCTTCCCCCCCCAAAGAGGAAGGCTTAGGGCTTATAGGGTTTTTAGGGTTTATAGGGTTTATAGGGTTTTTAGGGTTTATAGGGTTTTTAGGGTATTTAGGGTGTTTAGGGTTTGGGGTAGTTTTCCCCCCCCCCCCCCCCGCCCCAAAGAGCAAGGCTCAGAGTTTATAGGGTTTAGGGTTTAGGGTTTGGGGTTTGGGGTTTAGGTTTAGGGTTTAGGGTTTCGGGTTTGGGGTAGGGTTTATGGTTTAGGCTTTAGGGTTCAGGGTTTAGGGTATAGGGTTTAGGCTTTAGGGTTCAGGGTTTAGGGTATAGGGTTTAGGGTTTAAGGTTTAGGGTTTGGGGTTTGGGGTTTAGGGTTTGGGGTTTGGGGTTTAGGGCTTAGGGTTTAGGGTTTGGGGTTTTGGGTTTAGGGTGGATAGGCTTTATGGGGTTCCATAGGGTTTCATAGAGTTTTCATGGGGTTCATAGGTTTCAAAGGGTTCATAGGGTCTTAATGGGTTTAGGGGTAACAGGGTCATCTCTGCCCATCGTTTGCGAAACCCAACAGTTGCCACTCGCAGCTCTCGCCGGCGCACACATCGCGCAGTCGCCAGCGACCTAAACCCCCTAAACCCTACAAAGCTCTGTAAACCATTTAAAGCCTATAAACCCTATAAACGCTGCAAACCCTATAAGCCCTACAAACCCTGTAATTGAACCCTACAAACCTATAAACCCTAAATTTGTGAGCCCTCAAGCTTTTTCTGCACAGCCTTGCGAAGGGCAAGCAGATCTGAAGAGTCGTTTCTAGATCTTCTGCGAGCACAGGAGAGCGAAGAAGCTGTTACAGCGATCCTTCATTCGGTCTGCTGTGATACACGTGCCAGCGAGATCCTGTATGCCAGGTGTCGCAGAGGTGAGATGACATCGGCGCAGCGCCCAGCAGATCAAGGTCACAGAATTGGCCAGGATGCCACTGTTTCAGAAGCCCAACACCCACGATCCATTTCCAGTCTCGAGCTGTCGCCTTTGCCTTCAACGCATTGAACGAATCATAATGGCAACCAGAATTGCATTTCAATGAGGAGTAATTAATAGTAGGAATACAACAACTGTAGTTGCCATGCTGAACAGATTTGCTGAGAGATTGCGAGTTCCTCCATGGAGCTAAAATACTCAGCAGGTTGAACTAGTATACCAGCACCTCAACCCTAAACCCTAAACCCTAAACCCTAAACCCTAAACAGCATCACTTCAACTCAAGGAACTGTCGGCTCTAGGAGCAAAATGGGGGCGGGATGGATCCTGGAGGCTTCAGCGTCGTTGGCTGGCTTGAGTTTCATTTCGTGTCGGTGTCCGCCGTCCAGAAACTCGGGTCTCAACGTTCAACCCCGACCCTTCTAGGGCAGATTTAGAGTGATCGCACGACACCACATGAAGTAGGGCTTATATTTCTTGTACCCCCATAAAGGGCACCAAATATATACACTCACCAATATTTGAAAGGGAACCTTGTAGACACTCACCAATAAGTAAACTCTGCTTCACATGATACCACATGGTCTCAGACATCACATGCATCCCGTCATTTTGAACACGCTGCCTGGAAGCCAAGCAGCACAAACCGCATAGTTTGCCTTGCCTGGGTATGAGCAGGGAGTGACTCCGAGCTCGATCCGGTCCATGCCCATCAGTGTAGAGCTTCGTGCGGGGCCACAATGCAGCGCAACGGCGCGCGGGCAGCTCTTCTTCACATCCTTCCATGTCTCTTCAGCCTCAGGTACAGTGTAGCCTGTAAGCCAGAGCAGGCAGTGCTCCAGCTTTGCAAGCGCTGTGAGAGTCGGCAACCAGAGGTCTCGGTATTGGGCAACGGAAGTTCCTGCATTCAACGCGATGACGAGATCCACGGTCTCTAAGCCGCTCTTTCTCAAGTCATGCCAGCATCTCTGAAAATGTTCGACATGCAGTTGTCCGCACTTCCAGTCTGTGGCATGTATGGTATCAGGCACATCAGGACCGCAAAACACCAGGCGCAAAGATGGCTGGGAGGGTGACGGGTGTTCGAGGGCCTCGAGGCCAAACAAGCATGCAAGGAGCTTGTGGTGTAGGTCTTCCAGACCCTTCTGATACTCCAAGCTTGGTGAAGGGCCAAGGACGCAAACAGTAAGGGCCTTCGGAGGCGTCGGGGTCTGCAAGCATTGCAAGTCTACCAATGCACGAAGGGCTTCGCCGATTGTAGCTGTTGAGGTCCACTCCTCCGAGATCGCCAGGAGAACGTCTTCCTCGAGATCCTGCTCTGGCAAGAACTCCACCGCTGCCGCGAAGTGGTGCCAGAAGCTCCGCTGACCATCGGTGATGGGGATCATGATTCCTGGATGAGGGACTCCTGCCCTGTCGAGAGCTACGGCCTGCACCTTAGACAGCAGGAGAGACCAGGCCTGTGCCAGCTCCTGAACCTCCTTCGTCGCCTCTCCCTCGGCACCCTCGGCCTGCATCCAGCGTAGGGCGCTCCAAATCCGCTTCGCCTCCTGGCAGATGCCTTCTGGCACAGCCGTTTCCCCTGAGACAAGCTCGTTGCAGGCACGCCGGAGCTCGATTTCGACCTGGTCGAACGGAGCCAGCAGCAGCGCCTCCATGCTGAGGCCATCCCACAACCTTTCAGGGCACATCGCTTCCAGCAGGGTTCCTTCGGGACCAAATGAACCCAAAAAGGGTTTCGGCTCACGTAACCTTAGATGGATATATAGGGAGTATATACTACTTCTAGGGAATGTATGGGGTATGTGACCCCAATTTTAAGGTTCATTTGGTCTTCCAGGTACATGCAAAGGACAACTGCAACCTCTCTGAGTAATTCTGAGTAGCTGCAGGAAGTCAGCAACACAAGGCGGTGTTCAAGTGAGCTGTGGCCAAAACCCTTTGAACCCCTCTTATCCTACGAAAGGTTCTCTCGCGACCTCTCGCACGACCTTTGTATCGCGGACTGACGCGTACGTGCTTTCTGGAGCTCGCAAAAGTTCTGATGCACAAGTGATGCAGATTTCTCTGATGGTCTTGTGGTTGGTTTGAGGCTGGCCCAGAGTTTCCAAATCTTACAACCCTAAACCCTAAAGACCCTGGATGGATCACAACTCTTGGCTCGCCGGCTACCGCGCACTCTTTCGACCAAAGCTCTCTCGTAGAAGCCACCGCGTGCGCGTGCGCGCGTGCCCAGGAGTAGCTGACGCGACCCATTAACGCCTTGGGGGGCCTAGGGTTTGGGGTTTGGGGTTTAGGGTTTAGGGTTAGGGTTTAGGGTTTAGGGCTTAGGGTTTAGGGTTTAGGGTTTAGGGTTTAGGGTTTAGGGTTTAGGGTTTAGGGTTTAGGGTTTAGGGTTTAGGGTTTAGGGTTTAGGGTTTAGGGTTTAGGGTTTAGGGTTTAGGGTTTAGGGTTTAGGGTTTAGGGTTAGGTTTAGGGTTTAGGGTTTAGGGTTTAGGGTTTAGGGTTTAGGGTTTAGGGTTTAGGGTTTAGGGTTTAGGGTTTAGGGTTTAGGGTTTAGGGTTTAGGGCAACCCTTAAGCATCCAGCTAGACCTGTGCTGGCACTTGCACGAGTCGGCCTGTCACCCCATGACCTGGGCAGCCATGGGGTTTAGGGTCTATAGGGTTTAGGGTTTAGGGTTTAGGGTTTAGGGTTTAGGGTTTAGGGTTTAGCCAATCAGGTGTATCAGTGATTCCAACGATTCCAACTTCAATGAAAGCCCTGCACGACCCAGTGGAGTTGATTCCTTGATGGGGGTTTACGAAAATAGGGGACCCCAAAACCAGCCCCCCAAATAGAAGGGTTCCCTGATCACAAGGACCCCAATAAGGCACCCCTAATTTCGGAAACCCCTAAACCCTAAACCCTAAACCAAAACCCCAAACCAAAACCCTAAACCCTAAACCCGAAACCCTAAACCCTAAACCATAGATTGACAAGCCGCAAGTTGCTCGCCCGGCTCCACTCGCGACGACGGGCTGCCTCGTTGGAGCCCCAGGAGACCTCAAGTGGGCGAAAAAAGCAGCCAGAAAACCCTAAACCCTGAACCCTGAACCCTAAACCCTAAACCCTAAACCCGAACCCTAAACCCAGTGCACAACCAAAAGCTTCGGCAACTTCAGCCTGGCATGAAGATGTTCAAAAACCTCTCCGCCCCATGTGCACAATGCGTTCGCGTCCCAACTTAATCCTGAAACTGCCTTCAGTGATGGACACAACCTGTGAAGAACAAAGTGTGTCGAGCATATCACAGGCACATACTGTGGTCCCGAGCAGTACGGATTCTTCCAGGAATACTGCTGCCTGTGCCCGGGCGTCTGTCCTTCCGGGGTTTAGGGTTTAGGGTTTAGGGTTTAGGGTTTAGGGTTTAGGGTTTAGGTCTTGAAAGGCGGTGCTCGTGGAGCGAAACATGCGAACAAGCAACGAGTCCTGAAAGGGTGTTCCGCTCCTTCCAGAGAAGTGGCTACTTGCGCCTGTACCTGCAAGGATGGCATGGATATGAATGGATGACCTTAATTGTCGGGTGCTGAAGGGAGGAGGGTTCATCCGGGGCAGGCGCCTAGGAAAACTTAGGGAAAGCCTGGGTAGGAAGCCTTAGGGAGCAGTGGGGAGTATGAGGGAACCTTCAGGTATATACCCCACTGAACCCCCGCCTCAAGGACCCTATAACTGAACTTGAGAGACTTAGTCTCGGCTCCCCCCCCCACCGTGTCTTTCAAAGTCGCACAAGTATCTTCGGATGACGGAAGCATGTCGCAGCTCCCTAAACATCCTATGCAATCCTACCAAACTCATCGCAATAACGGCCCAAACATACAGTGTAGCAAGAGAGGTCATTGTGGGTTTAACACCCTAAGCCCTGAGCCCCAAACCAAAAAACCGTAAACCCTCAAGGCCAGGATAGAAAGAAGTTGTACGTGATATCATTCTGAACTTACACAGTTGTTGCTCTAAACAAGCTGGCACAGTTGATCCAAAAAGTCCCTGGAGTTCAAATGTTCAATTCATTTAAACAAGCCTTCAAAACTTTACAAGGGCCCAAAATCTCGGCTTAAACAAGGCTTCAAAAGCCTAAAGAGGCCCCAGGGCAAAACTTTGAAGCAAAAACATCTTTCGCCCAAAACCTGCTCACCACCCCAAAAACAAACTTGCTTCAACAGACTGAAGAGGCCCCCAGGGCAAAACTCGAAACTCGAAGCTAAAGACCAAACTTTGTCCTAAACCCGACCGAAACTTTCGCCCCAACACCAAAAAAAAACCCTCACATCCCGCCCAAAACCTGCGGTCAAAACTCTGGACCTGAACACTTCCATCCGAAACTTGAAGCGAATAACCAAACTTTGTCCCCAAACCCGACCAAAACTTTCGCCGAAAGCAACAAAACCCTCGCCCAAAACCCGCCCAAAACATTCGGTCAAAACTCTGGGCCTGAGCACTATACAATTCCTTTAAACCCTAAAACCCCAAAACCCCAAAACCCCAAAACCCCAAAACCCCAAAACCCCAAAACCCCAAAACCCCAAAACCCTAAAACCCGAAAACCCGAAAACCCGATAACCCGAAAACCCTAAAACCCGAAAACCCGAAAACCCCTAAACCCTAAACCCTAAAGCCTAAACCCTAAACTCTAAACCCTAAACTCTAAACCCTAAACCCTAAACCCTAAACTCTAAACCCTAAACTCTAAACTCTAAACCCTAAACCCTGAACCCTAAACCCCAATCGCAGCTCACAGAAGGCCTGGTCGAGTTGGTGAGGCCGCAGAGCCCAGCCTGCGAAGGGGCTTGAGGCTACTCAGGGGCTTATGCAGACCTTGGGAGCGTTTGTGGGTTTAGGGTTTAGGGTTTAGGGTTTAGGGTTTAGGGTTTAGGGTTTAGGGTTTAGGGTTTAGGGTTTAGGGTTTAGGGTTTAGGGTTTAGGCCTTTCAGGTTTAGGCTTTAAGGTTTAAGTCTACAAAGTTAGAGTCTACACAAAAGCCACTAATGCTTCAGAGGGTTTAGGGTTTATGCGGTGTGGCTACCGCATGGGTTCCTTGTGCGTGCTACTGCTCGTGATGCTCCTGAATCAGACTCCTGAAGATGACCCGGGGTTTAACGAACATAGGGGACCCCTAACATGAACACCCGGGTGCCCAAATAGTAGGATTCCCTTATTATAGGGACCTCAATAAGGTACCCCGAACTTCGGAAACCCCACACCTGAGCAAAACGATCCGCCTGCTAGGACTGGGAGAGGCGCAGTCCCTTGGCTGCAACGCTCTGAACTCATTTGCCCCAAGAGAGAGCCATGAGCCACTTACCGAGGAAAGGGCAGGGGCCGACTCCGTGAGCCTCTGCTTGGCAATCTTGCTGGTGACTGCTTCAGAGTGTCCTGGTGCAGACATGAAAATCTTGGATTCGATCCGCATTTTTCGGTTTGCGCTGAAGAAGCCAAGGTATGGTAAACAGAGACCAGCGAGCTTTGGCATTCTGCCCATGCAACGGTTTGACTGAGCTCCTGCTTGGCGCTTCTGCTCAACTTCTCCAAGATCTCCCACATTGTCCTGAAACCTGCAAATAAAGGGCGGCGAATGTGTGCACAAGCGTTGGGTCTAACGGCGGCTACTAGCCCCCAACATGTGGAACGGAGACAATGGCGTCAAGCAAAGAAGCCCAGAAGAAGTTGCCAGGAACCATCCAGATTCGAAGTCTCAGTATACTTCAGGGAACAAGCCCCAGCTTCTTCAGATAAAACCGATGAGCTCGCGGGGTCCGGGGTTTAAATGGAATTAAGTACATAGGTAAAGTAAAATCTTAAATAGCAAGACATATATACATACAGATATGAACATATGAAGAATATATGCATGTATGCACATTCTTTATGTCAATACATGTACCTATGAGAAGATGCAAAGACATCAGAACAACAAAACTGGACTGGCGCATGGCCGAACGCGCAGCGCCTGAAAGAGGATCTGGGAAATTCTGCAGGGAGACTTGCTGGATCTCAACCGCATTCAGAGACCACCTGTGGTCAGGCGGCCAACTCGTCTCCATCAAAGTGAAGCAAGACTCAAGATACATAGTCATCATACTACATTATTTCTGCGATTGTGTGTTTGTGCTATGTTTGGTGCTTCTTTTGTTTGTATATACTTCGAGATTAACATTAGCAGAATGCTATGTTCATAGATCTTCAAGACAAGTCTGGCAGCGACCCCGTTCAGCAGCCGGGTGCCCGGCGCAGCGGGACTGGGTCTCTGGCCTTGGGGTCCGGAGTATACATCTATTGCATGGTGCTTTTCCATATTATACATAAAATTAGCTATTATATGCTCACATTAAAGTTTTCTTCAATACTATACGATACACTTGTATAACTTGTACCATATGTTAGAGTTCCGACCCCTGGAGTAGATCTGGACACTTGGGAGTTTATGGCTCATTGTAGCACCCCATGAAGGTGGACTGGACCCCGCACCTTCGCTTCTCCTCAAGGTCCCAAGAGTCACGCTCTGCTGTTGTATAAAACAGATGTCTTCTTTTTCTACATATATATATATATATTACATATATATATATGGTCACCCCCCACCCCCCCATGATCCATATATCATATAGGGGGGGTGAGCTATATATATGTGTATATATATATATATAGTTTAATAATATTCCCTTATGGTCCTTATACTACATTATGCTGTAAGAACTCCCCCAAAACTGTGTTCTAATGTTTAAGGCCCCTAACAGCTGCTACCCGACTGACGTTCCGAAACGGAAGCCGCCACAAGTGTCGAGGCGACAACATGTACCTGGGCTCTAGAGCCTAAACCCTAAAACCTAAACCCTAAACCCTAAACCCTAAATCCTAAACCCTAAACCCACCCTGAGCAAGCCTGAGAGCGGCATCACGTATATTTGGGAGGAAATGCCAATGGCGCGGGGCAAGCGCGACAGCAGCTGCTGATGTCAACTAAGAGGTCCCTTCCCGTTCTGAAGTATGGGCCATTGGGCTTCAAAAGGATACAAGGGGTGTATAAGGAGTCTTGAAGGGACCCTTAATCTTCCCCTAGACAACCCCTTTATTACACCTTATACAGTCCCTATATACCTTACTAAGTAGCCCCTAAATAACCCCTAAGAAGTAGCCCCTTATACGGTCCCTATATACCTTGCTACGAAGCCCATAGCTAACCCCTAAGGTCCCTTGCAAGGGTCCCTCCTTGAAGCCTAAACCCTAAACCCTAGACCCTAAACCCTAAGGTCCCTTACAAGGGTCCCACCTTGAGGCCCTTGAGTGAAGCTTGCCGAGGTCAGGGCGTTCGTTCTGCATCTGGGCCGAATCCCGGCTGCCTCTCAGGGTTTAGGGTTTAGGGTTTAGGGTTTAGGGTTTAGGGCTTAGGGCTTAGGGTTTAGGGTTTAGATTCCTACACACGATTCCAGCTGAAAGCACTCATGGACACCATTTGCAGCTGAACGAAATATTCCGGTTCCCTGAGTCCATAATCCATAAACCCCTTATCCCTAAACCCGAAATTTCCGTCGACCCTAAACCCTAAACCCTAAACCCTAAACCCGAAATAAGCCCTAAACCACACAAGTTCTTTCAAAGACCCGGCTTCTGAGCTGCCCCCGAAGCAGCATCTCCTCTTGGGCACCTGGGCAGGGCAGGTGCTGGACGGCTTAGAGCTTGAAAAGCAGGATCACCCTAAACCCTAAACCCTAAACCCTAAACCCTGGACCCTAAACCCTAAACCCTAAACCCTAAACCCTAAACCCTAAACCCTAAACCCTAAACCCTGAACCCTGAACCCTGAACCCTGAACCCTGAACCCTGAACCCTGAACCCTGAACCCTAACTCCCCCTACCACCCGAAACAAACAGATTGCGGGCAGCTTGGGGGTCGCAGTCTGAACACGGGTCGCAGGCAGCGTCGCATCGTAAAGCTTCCAAGGGCTCCCACAAAAAGAAAATCTCGATTTCAGCTTGGTGGTTCTTCATCACATGCACCGAACATGCCCAAAAAGAGATAGTCTGTGACTCTATGTACGTTCACGATTGTCGGTTCCCCGATGCGGGCTCACGGACCGCAAAACCAGAGAGAAAACATAAATGCCGAGGACAGTGGACAGTTCCACCAAGACGCTAGACCCTAAACCCTAAACCCTAAACCCCTTGCTATCCTGCCGCTTGCAGTGGACCCTCGGGTGCTGAAGAGCGGCATTGTCCTGCCACCACAGCTTCGCAAGCAGCATTTGGTGCCGGGGCACCTTGGAAGCACAAACGACTCGTTAAAGGCTTAAGGTTTAGGGTTTAGGGTGTAGGGTGTAGGGTGTAGGGTTTAGGGTTCTGGGTTTAGGGTTTAGGGTTTAGGGTTAGGGTTTAGGGTTTAGGGTTTAGGGTTTAGGGTTTAGGGTTTAGGGTTTAGGGTTTAGGGTTTAGGGTTTAGGGGTTAGGGGTTAGGGGTTAGGGGTTTAGGGTTTAGGGTTTAGGGTTTAGGGTTTAGGGTTTAGGGTTTAGGGTTTAGGGTTTAGGGTTTAGGGTTTAGGGTTGGACATGACGTGCCCAGCCCTTCTTGGCGATGGACAAAGAATGAAACACCACTTTTCTGGATACGCTGTAAGCAAGAGGAAAATCCCGCAAGCATTGTTTGGCCCTATCTGATGCTACTTTCACTGCAGTCTATCGGAGCATGCGGATCTACCGCCATGCTCCGTTTCGTCGCTTCACGCTGCACTTTGCTCAAAAGACCTCCTTGCTGCTAGAATGAGCGATCTCGAAAGCAACAAACGAGGCCAGTGCTGGAGTAGCTCCAACCGCCCTGGCGAGAGGCTCAAAGCTCAAGCAAGGACGCTACCAACACATGAGCAGCCTGGGGATACCTGCATCATCCTGCATCAAACCACGGTGCCTGTGACCTCGTGTCAATCTAAATCACCGACGGTCTGAACCTGTCTCTGCAGGATAGATATGAGGGTGGAGTGATGAGAGCTTCGTCACAGCACCTGATCCCACGAAAATACAGCAGAAGACATGCCCACACCACCCTGCCCCGGAGTGGGCATGTGTAATCCAAGAGTTTACATGCATGTCGAGGGATGCGACAACTTCAGTCTTCGGCTTCGGCAAGCACTGCAGCTGACTGATCAATCGTGCCCCGGCGGGCCGTGTGGCTGCAGAGAATACCTCGGGCATATCAACTAGATGTTAGACTTCAGCTTAGACGTCGTGCTCGAAGCCATACATGGGCATGCTTAGAAGCTACTATACCCACAAAATGGGAACCTGTAGCCCAGAACTATAGTCTACGTAAACCCTAAACCCTAAACCCTAAACCCTAAACCCTAAACCACTGGCTTTCAAGGACCACACTCAACCTGTGAACCACAAGGCCGCGGCCGACATCGATAGCGGAGATGAGGGAGCCTGCCTTGCAAAGCAGACAAAAGGGATGCACCCACCCTTTGTGGGTTCAGGGTTTAGGGTTTAGGGTTTAGGGTTTAGGGTTCAGGGTTAGGGTTTAGGGTTTAGGGTTTAGGGTTTAGGGTTTAGGGTTTACGGTTTAGGCTTTCTATCCGTGCTCCTTGTGAAGGACCATCGTGTGGCCGCGCTCAGTCATGAAACCTTGCGGAGGCAGGCCAGGCAGGTTGCGAGACCTCCCTCATGCATCGGTGCTTGTTGCCCGTTACGAACTAATCCGCCGAGGCCTCGGGCCGTGGGTGTCTGGGTAGCATACAACAGGTGAGATTGCGCCCCTAAACCCTAAACCCTAAACCTTTTTTGCTTGGAATTGGCACCTCCCAGTAGCCGACAGGTGTCCGGGTGCATCAGGACCAGGGGGCACCCTAACCCGCCCAATCCGGCTTAGGGTTTAGGGTTTAGGGTTTAGGGTTTAGGGTTTAGGGTTTAGGGTTTAAGGTTTAAGGTTAAGGGTATAGGGTTAGGGTTTATTGTTCTTCTTGTTTTGGCTAACGCCATCCATTGTGCCTTTCAGGGTTTTGCACCTTTCAGGGTCTTGGGGGGGGTGGGGGGGATTTATCTGGCGACATTGCCCAAAACATGGGTATTTGCAGCGCTTTTGCCACGGATGCTTGACGTTTGTGGAACAAGACACGTGGTTAGAAGCGTTCATGCCCTTGACGAAGACCCCCAAAACGCTGGTATTTTTCAGCATGGCTGCATCTCTGTAAGATGCCCAAAATGCTGGTATGTTATTTGCAGCGTTTTTGCCTCTCTGTATTCAAAAAGCAAGTACTTTGAAGATCGCGCTTCGCAAGTGTCGAAAACATCGCTGTGCGCAGTGTTTTGCGCAATCGATCACGAAAGCCTTGTGGCAGTGGTGATGCTGAGGACACGTCCGGCGAATACGACGCGTAAAAATCTCGAGCTTTCCACATTTTCCGGCATCCAACTCCAAAATGACACAGGCAAAACACGCAGGGCCACAATGCATGGCGATACCATTTTACCACCACACCGTCACGGGGCGCGTAGCATGAAAATTGGCTACAACTCTGATTCATGAGAACTTTTAAACATCATAACTCTTCCCCTGATCATCAACATATGCCATACCTTAAACGCCTGGTTAGCCAAAATAAAGGGCTACTATACACCCAAACTGGGAACCTGTAGCCCACAAATTATGGTCTTCAAGGTATGCTCCGTGCTTAGCAACCCTAAACCCTAAACCCTAAACCCTAAACCCTAAACCCTAAACCCGAGGCACCTCCGAGCTGCTCTCCCATGTCTGACACACGGCGTGTCAAGCTGTGCGACTCCTTCACGAAGACCTTGGGGCCCTAAACCCTAAACCCTAAACCCTAAACCCTAAACCCGAAACCCTAAACCCTAAACCCTAAACCCTAAACCCATGTGGCGGAGGCCGGAGGGATCCAAACGGCTTTCAAGTTCAGAATGATTAAAAATAGCAACGGGATAATAAGAACAATAATAGAATTAATAATAATAATACTACTAATAATAATAATAACCGTAGAAGAAGAACAGTAGA
The DNA here is from genome assembly GCA_905221605.1 of Symbiodinium natans. Lineage (NCBI taxonomy): Eukaryota > Dinophyceae > Suessiales > Symbiodiniaceae > Symbiodinium > Symbiodinium natans. The sequence goes on along the minus strand of CAJNDS010002783.1, from coordinate 168,897 downwards.
CGAGTAACAGTAGAATAATAACAGCATCATAACACTCATACTACCAAAAAATAATAGCAGTAGAATAACAGTGAGTGAACTTGTCGCTGAAATAGACTGCGCTACCCTGCTGAGAGCGTCTGCTGGTTTGCGCGACACCAGGCTCTCGTTCAGAAACTCGCACAGATCGGTTGCATCCTGGCTAGGCAGCGGCAAGGTAATCGAAACAGCCCAATGCTGCCCCTTTGCCTTTGCTTGCTTTTGCTGCACCAACTTAGCAAACAAGAACCTCTAAACCCTAAACCCTGGAGCAAGATGACTGCGCCGCCAGCCTCATCCACCACCACTGGAGGTAAATGGCAAAACCTTATTCTCACTGAAAGATCCTGCAAGTTGAGTCTCACGAATGCCCAGGCCAGCAGAAAATAAGAAAACGCCCATTGAGGAATCGGCCATCGGTACGTGTTCAGCTTCTTTACAGCTCGAAGAAGCTCCTCTCGACATGACGTGCGCGAGTGTGCATATGCGCTGGTTCTTGTTGCGACTGTTTTCTGGAATCAGGTCCTCGGAACTCCACACCCCATTTGCACATATAAACCCCAAACCCCTCAACAGTATACTTGACCTCCGGCCTCGCGCGGCGACACCTCGTCGTAGCCATCACAGGGGATGTTGTCGAAGACGTCGTCCTCCAACCTGCAAAACAAGCCGTGTTGAAAGGTTTGCTATGTCAGGCATGATTCGGCACCGCGGGAAAAGGAGACTGATTGGGCTAGAAACCCTAAACCACCCTAAACCCTAAACCCACCCTAAACCCTAAACCCTAAAACCTCTCCCTGGCTTAAGGGGTGTACCGTATGCGATCCGCAGCAGCAATGGTGGTCGGCGTTGCTAGCAGAGCAGATTGCCTGCCGACTGGCTGCAGCCGCTTGTATGGCATCATGTTCAAGGACGCACCTCAGCTCAGTTTTCAGCCTATCTGCTTCAACGTTCGATTTGATAAGGGAATCCAGAGGATTGTCCCAAACTCTCTCATGTGATATGGTTGACGGTCTGTGGAACGATGTCCCTAAACCCTCGCTAAACCCTAAACCCTAAACCTTTCACCTTTAGGTTTCATGGGGGAAATATAGTAACAATAAACAATATATAAATCAATCCGCCGAGGCCTCGGGCCGAAGGTGTATAGGCTGTGAGACAGGCACCCCAAAGCCAATTTTCGGACCCCTTTTTTTGCCTGAAATGGGTACCCCCCCTAGGAAACCGGACGGTTCGCCAGGACCAGAGGCAGTTGAAGCCCGGCCCACCCTACCCCCCCCCCCTACCCCAACCCCCCTCCACCCCCCCGACCCCCCCCGCCCCCGGCCCCCAACCCGCCTTCCCCCCCCCTTGGTGCACTCCCTTCTTGGACGCCTATGCGGATGCCGCGAACATGCGCCGGGCGCTGCGCTGGGCCAGGCCGAGGCGGGTCGCGTAGCGTTAAAATTAATATACCAATATAGCAACTGTGAACAGAACAATACATTGATATAGTAACATATTCATAGGATAGCATGTTAACATGTTGGCACATCAATTCATGTAATCTAAAGAAGGACATAACAATATACGCATATAGTACTATAACAATATAGCAATATAGTGCTATAACAGAACAGAACAGAAGACAAAACAATAGAATAACAGATGCCCACAATAATTACTAGAAGCAGCGATACCCATGAGCAACAATGTTTTTTCAGCTTTGGGAATGTTCCGTTGAACTTCGTGGTGGGGACGGCATTTGCACTTGAGAGGCCAGGCCACTTGCAATCATAAGGGTCTATACGGTTTCGGTTTAGGGTTTAGGGTTGCAATGTCTTCTCTCTCATGCCTTCCCGTGCTGTCGACATACAGTCGACATTGTGACAGACGGATCTGCTGCGAACACTGCATCCAACAACTGTCCATCAGGCAAGATCACGGCAAGTTGTTGATGGCTGGAATTCAGCTCGAGCGCAAGGTGCCTAAAGGTCGCCAAGGCAAGGTCAGATGCTTTGGCCCTCACTTGCGCAAGCTCGAGACCATCCAAAGCTGTGCATGTCATGGTGATTGCATCGTCTTCATCAAGAAAATTAACCTGCAAGACGCGTTCTCTCCCACGTGCCTTCCAATCAGCAACATAGCGAAGGCTGGGCGATTCCAAAGACGGAATGTCTTCTGGATTGCTTCCACAAGTAACCACGCTGCCATCACTTCGGAGAAGCACTGTATGACGAACACCTGCAGAGACCTGAGTATATGAGACTCCCTCATCCAAAGCTGGAATGTCGCATTTACCATCAGCATTTGCTCCGCAAGCAACAGCGCGGCCATCACTTCGGAGAAGCACTGTGTGATGAAACCCTGCAGAAACCTGGATGTACGACACGCCTTCATCCAGCGGTGGGAGATCGCATCGCCCGTCAGGATTGTCACCGCAAGCAACAGCAACACCATCACTTCGGAGTAGCACTGTATGATCAAAACCTGCGGAAACCTGGGTGTATGACAAACCCTCACCACAATCCGGAAAGGCGCATTGACCACGCGCATCTAGCCCACAAGCATCAGCGCGCCCATCACGTCGGAGAAGCACTGTGTGACCACCACCGGCGGAAACTTGGACATACACACCTTCATCTGAATCTGTCCATGGAACGTCGCATTGATCTAGCTCATTGCACCCGCTAGCTACAGCATAACCGTCACTTCGGAGAAGCACTATATGTTCAGCACCTGAGGAAACCTGGACGTATGAGACACCCTCTTCCAAGTCTGGAACATAACCTTCATCGTCATAACCTGCTGATCCACACAGCACAGCCCGACCGTCACTTCGCAGGAGCACTGTATGACGATGACCTGCGGACACCTGGGTGTATGACACAGTTTCGTCTAAGTCCGGAATGTCGCATTGTCCCGCGTGATTGTCTCCGCAAGCCACAGCACGGCCATCGCTTCTGAGAAGCACCGTATGCTGAAGACCTGCAGAAACCATGACAGCACGAAGCAACGTGCCAAGCCCCACATCCAACGCGGCAGGTCACCCCTTGAGCCGACAGTTGTTTTTCACATCCGCTGCTTGTTGCATCCTGATTGATCCTCTATGGGAAACCATTGGAAAATGCAGCAGATCTACGGGCCCCAGTGCTTTTTTGATCTGACGGTGGTTGAAGCCTACTGGAATGCAGTTGGCGAATGAGTCAGATACAAAGGGCACATACTTTCGGCACGCCACTACAAGCCCTTCTAAGCCGCGCGCCACTACCCCAAAGGGTCCTAAGTACCTACATAGTCGAAAGTAGGATTTCCCTAATAGGAATTACTCTTATGGTTTGGGTAAGTGTCCCCCATATAGGTACTTAGGACCCTTTGGGTACAAGCCCTTCTAAGCTGGGTTTAGGGTTTAGGGTTTAGGGTTTAGGGTTTAGGGTTTAGGGTTTAGGGTTTAGGGTTTAGGGTTTAGGGTTTAGGGTTTAGGGTTTAGGGTTTAGGGTTTTATCCAGCGTTAAAGGCTTCCCCACCGAGTACGCGGGTTCTGTTACGGCTTTTGTTGGGCGGCACTCTTCGGTGCATGGCCCCAGTACCGTTCAGAGAACCAGAACATGAGGGTTTAGGGTTTAGGGTTTAGGGTTTAGGGTAAGAAGGCGCCGGCATGGAGGGTTGTGTTTGGGGGGGGTGTTCTGCACAAGCCGGGGCACCAGGCGTTTCAATGCCTAGCGAACCGCCGGAAATCCGGCCCCCGTTAGGAAGGGTGATAGCCCTAAACCCTAAACCCTAAACCCTAATCATCTGATCTGAGTCGTGTGCGGGACCATTCAACTACGACGCACATGTTGCTGATGAAAAACCGAACTCGGAGTCGTTTAGAAACGGGTGCCAGGCTCATACGTGAGGGGCCCATTCAGGGCTCTGAATGGACATTGCTCAGAATTTTAGGGTTTAGGGTTTAGGGTTTAGGGTTTAGGGTTTAGGGGGGGCTACTTGATCTTGCCAACATCTGTAGGTGAACTCCACGGCAACTTTCACTTGCAGTGGCTCGGTCACTTAGTGAAAAATCACAAGCCGTAATCTCATAAGTCAGCCCCAAACCTTATGGCAAGGTAAATGAAATTTGACGAGATATACTGGGAGGCGGACAGATACTGCAGATGAGAAGTAAGATATGTTTTCAGAACTCATATCAGAGTCATATCACTGGAAGTCCAACAGCATCAAGAGCCCATGGTCGACTCCTATCGCAGGACCAACCGTTGGTCGAGTCAGTACTAAACCAACGGGATTTCGCGCCTGAACCCAAAACCTTCTGTGGGATTTTCTGTGGCCCTGTCACACTTAGATATCCGCAGCACTTCACTCACCACGCATCAGGGCATGAGCTGCTTTGTTGCACGTGAACCTTTTGGGCGCGAAGGTTGAAAGGGCAGATCAAGGGGAGCCCTCAACACTAGAACCAAAACCCTAAGCCCAAAACCCAAAGCCCTAAACCCAAAAACTCTACACCCAAAACCCTGCACCCTTAAACCCTTACACCCTAAACCCACATCAAAGTGAATGGCAAGCTGGCTACCCAGGGGGTTTAGGGTTTAGGGTTTAGGGTTTAGGGTTTAGGGTTTAGGGTTTAGGGTTTAGGGTTTAGGGCCAGCTTCTGGATAGCTTGAGCACGGAGTGGTGAACCGCAGCAATTTTGTTTCGATTCGTATGCGAACCAGGAAGACACATCTCCCATGTTTAGGATTGAGGCTTTGGGTTTTAGGGCTTTGGGTTTGGGGTTTAGGGTGTCCATTCAAAAGCCCAAGTAGGCACTCGGCTCAGGCAGAGCCATCGCAACTCCTCAACGGTTTTGGGCATCTCCACGTGAGGAAGCCGCGGGTCCTGGTCTTAAGAGCACAACCAGCCAGACTCTGTACATAAATAGTACGTATATGTACGTATGTACGTATGTATATGTACGTATGTGCGTATATGTACGTATGTGCGTATATGTACGTATGTGCGTATGTGCGTATGTACGTATGTATATGTGCGTATGTACGTATGTGCGTATGTGCGAATGTATGTATGTATGTACGTATGTACGTATGTACGTATGTATGTATGTGTACTATCTTTTGTTATCACATGTGTTGTCGCCGGGTGTCTACCACTACCACTCGAGAATGATGGCAGCCATGCTGACTTGTAACACTGCTAGGACTAACGCGGCTGAAGATCGCTACGATTGCAATTCCCAAAGGGTCCTAAGTACCTACATAGTCGAAAGTAGGATTTCCCAAATAGGAATTACTCTTATGGTTTGGGTAAGTGTCCCCCATATAGGTACTTAGGACCCTTTGGGATTGGAAGCACTTGCTACGTTTCGACGAGTTAGTCAGGAGATGAGGCTTGAGCTGCAAGGATTTGAGAGCTTCACAGCCACGCACCGATCACAGTGGTAGGACTTGCTTCGAACATAGGGGATAGAACTAGGGGGACCTTGGGGATATAGACCCTGTTTAAGAGAGCCAGAAGGGTTCAAAAGGGTTCCCTTGTAAGGGCCCCCCTCATCTTACCTAGGAGACGAGGATGGCAGGTACAGTAGAGGCCTGGTGGATGCCGCTGGTGTCAGAGTCACTCGTCTGTCCTCAGGCCGTTGACTCCGTTTCGGAGTTGCGAAAGTAAGGGACCCCCGAAAATAGTCCCCCAAAGAGTAGGATCCCCTTATCATCAGGACCCCAAGAAGGTAGCCCCAATTCTCGGAAACCCCTTTTGGATTAGGGACCCGTATAAGGACCCTGAGGGTCGGATGCGCCGTGATGATGGCTTGGTCTAGCCATGAGGCTGAAACTCCTGAATTCCGCGCCCATGCGCTGGGTCTCAAGATCACCCAAGATCACCCAAGCACGAGCCCAGGATAGCAGGATATCAAGGCCTCAAGCCCCGTGCGCAACGATTGCAACTTCGACTGTTTCGGCTCGGCGGTGTCCGCCATTGCGTGCGTGCGTACGGGTGTGTAAGGCGGCTGAGTCTCTATGCTGGTCGAGCCTCATCAGTGGATGCGAAGCACTGGCACACGAGGCCCGAAGCCCTCAACCCCACACCCTAAGCCCTAAACCCCAAACCCTAAACCCTAAACCCCAAACCCTCAACCCTAAACTCCACACCCTAGACCACAGGCCGACGCTGAGCTTCTGGCGCCTCACGCGGCTCTGGCGCTTCGCCGGCTGCACTTCTGCCCAGGACTGGTTTGTCATCGAGGACCTGGGGAGGTATCCAGGACAAGGCATCCCAACAGGGTTTAGGGTTTAGGGTTTAGGGTTTAGGGTTTAGGGTTTAGGGTTTAGGGTTTAGGGTTTAGGGTTTGGGTTTAGGGTGGGCTTCCCAACCCGCACAGACCCCCAGACCCACTTAGTTGCCA
>CAJNDS010002783.1:115000-157500 GCA_905221605.1 Symbiodinium natans | reverse complement strand
TTCAAACAGGGTTTAGGTGTAGGGTTGAGGATTTTTGTGTCAGTAATAGGGCTTAAGGCTTGTCGTACACGTTGAGGGTTTCCCTATGGGAAAGCGCACAACCGAGGCCAGAATATCTGAAAATGCGCACCCAGCACGTTTGGGGCTTCCCCAAAAAACCACCTTGGAGGCCAAAATACTTGGAAAAAAAGCAATGCGCACCCAACACGTTTAGCATTTTCTGCAGGAAAACTGCAAGACGCGCTGCAGAACGCGTGTGAAAATCAATATGCGCCCAGGACGTTGTGTGTGTATATATATATACTATATGTCTCCTTAAACACCATATACAGATACGTACATATGTTTATTCATAAAACCGTATGTATATATTCCCAAAACAACCAAGAAATGCCTAAGCGTGCCGAGCTCCTGGGATCCCCTGTCCGAGGGAAAGGTGCCCGGCACAACGGGCAACCCCACCACCATATCCCCGCATCACGAAACCCTAAACTATTTAGGGTCTATGGGGTTTAGGGTTTAGGGTTTAGGGTCCCAAACCCTTAACCCTGAACCCTAAACCCCTAAACCCTAGTTTTCGGAGCAACCCAGTACCGTAGTTCGAGGTGAGAGCGCTCTGAGGCACCCTGCGGATCAATCAGGTCCGAGGCATCGCGTGAGGGCCGCAAGAGCGACAGCCCGTCTAAGGGCTCCAGCCTAGATCAGAGCAGTTTGGAGATGGGACCGCTCTCAAGGGACTAAAGGAAGGACCCTTAAAGAGGTTTTAGGGGTTATTTGGGAGCTACTTGTGTAAGGAATTTTCAGCGGTTCTATAGGGGAATAACATTAAGGGTCCGTCCCTTCTAGGGGTCCTTGCTTTTACTCCCCCTAAACCCTGAAGCCTAAACCCTAAACCCTAAACAACCCAAAGCAAGTGCTTCTTGTCCTAAGGTTTCGGCGCGAAGGAACTGGCATGCTCGTCCCAGAAGCTGCTGGCCCATGAGGCCAGGATGTCCTAAGACAGGGTTTAGGGTTTAGGGTTTAGGGTTCAGGGTTTAGGGTTTAGGGTTTAGGGTTTAGGGTTTTTCGGTTTAGGGTTTAGGGTTTAGGGCCAGGCACTTGCATGAACTGAGCTGCTTTCTGCTCGCACTCCTAGGTGTTTCGATGGCAGGATAGAACAAAGGCCAGTCTATCTGCTGCACAAACGAAAAAACTGGGGTTTAGGGTTTAGGGTTTGGGGTTTGGGGTTTGGGGTTTGGGGTTTGGGGGTTGGGGGTTGGGGTTTGGGGTTTAGGGTTTGCTGGGGTGTCCCTTCATCGTTGTTGGGGATGGGCTCACATTTGGGTAGTAGCAACATCGACTCACCAGACTGTGAGCAACACCACAGGCAGGTGAGGCTGTTGATACCTAAACCCTTATAAACCCTAAACCCTAAACCCTAAACCCTAAACCCTAAATCCTAAACCCTAAACCCTAAACCCTAAACCCTAAACCCTACTGCAACATTCCACTCCCCTTTTGGGGGCCTTCTCCACCTCGTCCGTCAGAGAAGAGCTCTCTTCCATCGACTTCAGGGCCAAGCCCTGGCACGAGGCACGATTCTGGGCTTAGGGTGAAGGGTTTAGGGTTTAGGGATTAAGGGTTTATAAGGGATGAGGGTTAAGGGTTTAGGGTTTAGGGTTTAGGGGTTTAGGGTTTGGGGTTTAGGGTTTAGGGTTTAGGGTTTAGGGTTTCCGGGCCCGTGGTGATGGTTAGCGCGCGGACCGTCCGTCTCGCGAGGCTGATGCTGAGATCCACGCAATGTCATGCTGCCCTGTATCACCACCTGCAGGGAGCAGACATGCCGGTTTAGGGTTTAGGGTTTAGGGTTTAGGGTTTAGGGTTCAGGGTTTAGGGTTTAGGGTTTAGGGAGGCAAGAATCTAAAGAAGGGCCTTCATTGTTTACAAGCCGCCTGAGACTGGCGCTGAGATCCAGACTTGGGGCCAGCAGCGTCTTGGCAAACTGTGGTTTCGTCGCATGGTCCTGCACGACCAACAACAGTTGGCGACATATCGCGCTGCGTTCGCCACGAGCTTGTGTAGTAAGGCATCCTTCTGGATGAGAAAGTCGCGAAACGTTTGGATGACTTGAGGAAAGGAGTTGCGTGCAGACCTCTGGTTCTCGCTCGAGTGTCGGCGCCGGCTGAGATCCGAGTATCTTGACACACGCACTTCTGAGATCGCAGCCCGTTCTTCGGGTCTGGGTTCCGCTTCCCGCCTGTCAGTCAGAAATATCTTACAAACCCTATCCCAAAAAAAACTCTAATAACCCTCCAAAAACCCTCCAAAAAGCCTCAAAAAAAAACCTCCAACAACCCTCTGGACTCCTATAAACCCTCCAGACCCTTCAAAACCCTCGCAGCCACACACCCGACAGGAGGTTGCGGCGGAGGCAACTCCGAGGCTCACACGATTTGGCGGGGCAACCAGGTGCTGCCTCTGCCTGATTCAGACAGAAGAAGAGCCGTTTGTACTTATAGGTAGGGGTTATACATATTATATATATATATATATACATATATATATATACATATATATATATATACATATATCTATATGTATATATATATATATATATACGTACCCGAGTACCCTGAGTGAAGTTCTAAGTATAGTTGCCCTACTAAGACAAAAAACAACTATCACAACCACCGGAGGTCTGCCAAATACCTAGGTCCCAAAGCGGGACCCGAAGCCTAATTTAAACCCTAAACCCTAGACCCTAGACCCTAAACCCTAAACCCCAAACCCCAAACCCCAAACCCCAAACCCCAAACCCCAAACCCCAAACCCCAAACCCTAAACCCTAAACCCTAAACCCTAAACCCTAAACCCTAAACCCTAAACCTAACAAACACGGTTCCACTCGCCGCTTCGGTGCTTCGGGTCTTGCCGTGGTGGCTTCCAAGGCTGGGTTTCGGGTCCTCGGCAGCAGCGTAAGGCTGCAGGTTTAGGGTTTAGGGTTAGGGTTTAGGGTTTAGGGTTTAGGGTTTAGGGTTTAGGGTTTAGGGTTTAGGGTTTAGGGTTTAGGGTTGAGGGTTGAGGGTTGAGGGTTGAGGGTTTAGGGTTTAGGGTTTAGGGTTTAGGGTTTAGGGTTTAGGGTTTAGGGTTTGTGGTTTTTCTATTTGGATTGAAGTTCCTTGCATCAATAGAAAATGGAACATGTTCAAATAACTGGTACTTACGCGGGGTCATGGGCGCCGAGATTGGGTGGTCAGCTGGGCGATGTTCCGACCCCTCGTGGCGACAAGCCTACTCACCGCATTCCCAACTAAACCCTAAACCCTAAACCCTAAACCCTAAACCCTAAACCCTAAACCCTAAACCCTAAACCCTAAACACCCCAAAGAGCAGCCGCTGGCAAAGGAAAATGCAGAGGCCTCTGAGGGCCGAGCGCTTTGTCAGCAACACCTGGCTCAGTATATGGGGCATATAGGGTATACAGGGTTCATAGGGTAGGGTTTAGGGTTTAGGGTTTAGGGTTGAGGGTTGAGGGTTGAGGGTTTAGGGTTTAGGGTTTAGGGTTTAGGGTTTAGGGTTTAGGGTTTAGGGTTTAGGGTTTAGGGTTTAGGGTTTAGAAGGCTCATAGGGTGCACAGGGCATGGAGGGTACATAGGGTATTTTGGGCACATAGGGTACTCCGATTGGGTCTGTTTCTTCTGGCGCTACTTGGAGGTTCATGGGGTACTTATAAGCAGGGTCAGAAGTACCCTTAAAAAAGGGGATATCACTTTGTAGTTACCCTACTCATAACCCTATTCAAAGTTCCCAGGAGCCTCCAAGTACGCAGCCTACACGTCTGCGGAAGACTGGGGTACCGACCCTCGGCAGCACTTCTGTCGCCCGGCCGCTTCGTGGAACCTGATCGCCCCAAACTTATGGTTCTTACTTTGTTGTGCTTGTTGATAGATTGTTGTTTCTTCTCTGTTCTGCTACGCTGCCAGTATCCTGTTCTTCTTCTTTTCTATTGTTCCATTATTCGATTCTTCGACTATTCTATTTATTAGTCTATTGTTCTATTCTTGTTTTGTTCTGCTATTCTAGTATTCGGTTATACTCGACCGCGAGGAATCGAAGAGCCAGTCACTTCTGCACTGCAGTGATTCTTGGCTTCCGGGCCTTACTTGGGCCCTTCAACTGACCCCAAACCCTAAATTTGCATGCCGCTGGCGGTGCTCGACCGCCCGGAATCAACGAATCCCTTCTGCACTCTGGTGATGCTTTGCTTCCCGGGCCCCCAACTGACCCCACATTTGCATGCCGCTAGTACTCGACCGCCCGGAATCAAACCCTAAATTTGCATGCCGCTAGCGGCACTCGACCGCCCGGAATCCAAATATCACTTCTGTATTGTTGTGATTCTTTGGGGCCTTTCTATATAAAGCCTGCCAGTCAGCCAATCAACCGATCGGTCGATCGACTGAGCGGCACCTTTCTCAGCGACGGGTTTGTATGACCTGCTCTTCTCTAATTCTGTTCCATGTTTACTCTCCTTGTAGGTTTCTCCCTTTACCATACGGCAAAAGCCCCGGCGTAAAAGCAAATCTTCAAGCTTGCATGAGCAATGTAGCTCCCGCGAGTCAACGCAAAAAACATACAGACCTCTCTTCCCATTCCTACGCTTGTTCTTACGATGTTGTTCTTACTGGTATTCTCTGTCTTTTGATCTTCTCATTCGTGGGGTGTAGGGCATGGCAGCACACGCACGGCGCGCGCGGATGCGCGCGCTATCCCTCCCACAACCCCACTAGCGGACCTTCTCGCACAGAAACTCTGACGCCGGCTGCTCGTGCACGCCCTTGCCTGGATCCCTGATGGCTGTATGTCACCTCAGTATCCCTATGTCTCCCTGCCAGTCTGAAAACCCGCTAGCTCGTCCTCTGCTTGCCTGTGTCTTCCGACAATTCCGTGCCCAGCTTGCACACAGTCATGGAGCCGTTGGGAGAGCTCGAGCGCTGGGTGAAAGAGCGGTCGGGGGCCAGTTTCGGGAGCCAACGTGGAGACCCAGAACTGGGATACTGCAAAGCAGGAGTCGCGGGAGGCCCTCGAAGAGGGCGGCGGGCGCGGCCAGGGAGGCCGGGTCGACCGCGAGCGACTGCGACCGCGAGCTGAGAGCCAAGATGGCGGTACGCCGGTACTGTGTGCAGCTGCCAGGCACTGGTCTGCCAGGTAAGCCCGAATTCTCTCAGCACCATATTGAGCAAGCCCGGAATCACCCCCTCGGTCTTCGTGTCGTTCGTGTCCTGAGGAGCCGCTTCGTGGCCCAGCGATGTTCAGCGGTTCACCCACCGGGTGGTCCATGGCCCGTGACGTGGTGGCGTTGGGATGGCAGGCCCAGCTCTCTTCCGCCCCCTCATCGTCTTCTCCATGTCGGGGGGATGTGTCAGCTCTGGTAGCTCTGAGGATGGTAGGCCCAGCACGATGATCTGGTCTGGGTCTGCTCTCCTTAGATCTGTCATGGTTTCTTCAAGGGCCTGGCCGGCGGCAAGTATTCTCCATCCCTCATCTTTCAACTGCTGACACCAGTGCCCACAACTGTCCGCGCTACGGCCGGGTAGTTCTCTAAATTGCGGTCATTTTGGGGGTCCTTCTTTTAAGCGTGCCGTACTATAACACTATATAAGTCACCCAAAAAAGGACCCGAATTTACAGAACCACCCAGCAGATTCAGCGGCTGTAAGGTTGAGGGGTTTAGGGGCTTAGGGCACACTAAAGGCGTTCCAGCAAAGAAATATAGGGGGTTGCAACGATTGCCACTATCATTCCTTTCTGGTCTCTAAAGAAATATACGCACAATAACCCCCCGTAACCAATTCTCGAAACCCTATCGAACTATTAAGATTACCAAAAACTATTCCCTTGTGGCCCCTATAAACCCTAAACCCTAAACCCTAAACCCTAAACCCTAAACCCTAAACCCTAAACCCTAAACCCTAAACCCTAAACCCCCCTATTCTAATCCTTTTGGCCCCCAAAGTACCAGGCCTTGGCCTCCATGATCTGGTAGCTCCGTCTGCCGCCATTTGGGGAAGCAACTGTGGGCTTTAACGAAGTGTCGTTTAGGGTTTAGGGTTTAGGGTTTAGGGTTTAGGGTTTAGGGTTTGGGGTTTGGGGTTTAGGGTTTAGGGTTTCGGGTTTAGGGTTAGGGCTGAGTGTCGCTTCTTTTGCCAAGGATTCTCAAAACAGGTCAGCCATGGGGGTTTCCGAAAATAGGGGACCCCAACATAGGCCCACAACAAGTAGGATCCCCTACAAGGACCCCAGTAAGGTACCCCTAATATCGTACATCCCCACATCTCTCCTTGTACCATAAAATCACTTGACTGCCCCATGTTCTCTAATGCTGAAGCCGGACACACGCAGCAGGTTAAAGCTGCTTGGGCAGACGGGCTATTTAGTCTGGGCCAACTGCGGCAAAAGCACGGCAAAGGTAAACTGTTGTTCAAGAGCGGAAGGAAAGGTTGGGGGAAGCTGCGCCAAGATACACGCAGGGAAGCTTGAAGTAGAGCTCTACTGGCTAGCCGACAAGTCTGCGCGCGCGCAGCCCTTGCAAGATTCCATGCCGAACCAGGCGACTGATGAAGAACATTAGGGTTTAGGGTTTAGGGTTTAGGGTTTAGGGTTTAGGGTTTAGGGTTTAGGGTTTAGGGTTTAGGGTTTAGGGTTTAGGGTTTAGGGTTTAGGGAGGGTCTACAGCAAAGCAAGCATGTCATACTTCTGGGGCTTTTGAGGTGCGAGTGCTTTGCAGCATGCATCTGCAATTCAAGAGCCACCAATCACTCGTTGCTAAGAAGGTATCTGCAAGCCCAAGCAACCGGAAAGTCTGGTGACTCAGTGGTACCGCCCGAAACCCTAAACCCTAAACCCTAAACCCTTATTACATTAATACATTAGTACATTAGTACATTATTACATTATTGCATTATTACATGATTACATGATTACATGATTACATGATTACATTATTACATGATTACATGATTACATGATTACATTATTACATTCTTACATTATTACCTTAATTATTACATTATTACCTTATTACATTATTACAATTTTCATTATTACATTATTACATTATTACATTATAACATTATTACATTATTCCATTATTATTACACTATTACATTATTACATTATTACATGACTACATTGCGGCACTCACCCCCCCCCCCCCCTCCCCCTTTTGTCGCAGGCACGCTGTCATCAAGTGAGAAGCAGCTCGGACTTCATAGGCCTGGCGATTGCGGAAGTGCAAGTAAATGGCTTCATGGTGTCCCAGAAACTAAGATTGGTTCCTATCCCTAAACCCTAAACCCTAAACGCTAAACCCTCTATACGCCTGTCCAGACAACACTGAATGTAGCTGAAAGGACGCGCACGTGTGGAGCAGCGTTTCGGACAGTACTGTCATAGACGTGATCCCGTCTCTGGTCATCGCTAGAAGCTTCATTTGATCTCAGGGCTTAGGGTTTGGGGTTCAGCGCTCAATCCGTGCGCCCGCTGATGTCTTGTTAAGCTATCGTTCCTCTTCGCCTTTTTTGCATCTGCTGGCAACAAAGCTCGGCCCTACCACAACAAACTCCCTCCACTGCGACCGAAACATGGCAGGCTTTTGTTGCCACTGTTGAACAACGTGCTGGCACTGGATACCGAACACTTCGGCAGAAGTCTCCGAAACTGTCATGAGGCTGCGGGTATTAGCTGCTAAAGTGATTGAGGCACTTGGGCTAGAACGTGTCTCCCTCTCAACTCAGCTGTGCTCAGAACCACAGGGCCTGGATGGAAGGCCTCACCGAGTTGAGGTCTGCGGGTTTAGGGTTTAGGGTTTAGGGTTTAGGGTCTAGGGTGTAGGGTTTAGGGTATCGAATAACCGAAGAAGACTTTTTTAAAACCAACTCATTCGACAATAAAGCAGTAGATAGTCAGATAACAAGATAACAAGATAAGAACTTAGATAATAAGGGAGTAAACGAAGAAGAATAGTAGAATAATAGCATAAGAATGATAGAATACTGAAACATGGAATAGTAGAATAATGGAATAATAGAGCAATGGAAGAGTAGAATGATAAAGTACAAGAAAAATAGAATAAGAGAATAGTAAACAAATAGAATAATGGAATAATGGAATACTAGTAATACATAATACCATAATATCATCATGGAATAATATAACAATCTCGTAATATAACATCATAAACAAACCAAATGATGCTTTAGTACTATGCTACTATTTTGCTTGTCTACTCCTAACCCCTAAACCCTAAACCCTAAACCCTAAACCCTAGACCCTAGACCCTAACCCTAAACCAAAACCCAAAACCCAAAACCCAAAACCCTAAACCCTAAACCCTAAACCCTAAACCGTAGCCTCCAAACAGTGAGACACCATGTGAGCTCCGAATGCCCAAAAGCGCCGACAGCTGCGCACTTGGGCAGCCCCAATGCCCAAAAGCGACGGCATCTTCGCATTTGGCGAACACCGGTGCCCAAAAGCGATTTAGGGTTTAGGGTTTAGGGTTTAGGGTTGAGGGTTGAGGGTTTAGGGTTTGGAGTACGGCGAGCCCGAAAAGCGCGCAGGCTTCGAGAACGCGTGGTCCAGGCCGCCGTAATGCTACAACTACCGGAATGAATCACAAGATGATAAAAAGAATACAATAAGAAGAATAAACGGACGACAATCATGTAACAATACAATGAACATCAGAACATGCTTAAAATATATATATAACGAGCAGCTTTATTTCTTAGAGTACAAACAGTAATGTATTCCTCTACTAAAAACAATACACTAACAATGATGCAATACTGCGCTTCTATTGTGACAGCTTCAATGCGCCCAGCCTGGGAGTCAAGACCTGCTCGATCTACCGCTCGCGCTCGCGATCTCTGTCCTTAGTCTCACCAGGCGCCAAACTGGGGTTTCGGGTGGGTTTAGGTTTCAGGCTTCAGGGTTTAGGGTTTGGGGTTTGGGGTTTGGGATTTGGGGGTTGGGGTTTGGGGGTTGGGGTTTGGGGTTTGGGGTCCCGCTGAACGCAGCAAAAAAAATATGGCCAAGCTACGCGATCCCGATCCCGCCGTTCGCGATCTCGATCTCGATCTCCTTAGCAGTGGCATCATAGTATGATAGTATTGTAGTATTCTAGTCTTATAGTATTCTAGTATTCTAGTATTCAAGTATTAAGGTATTCCAGCATTAGAGCATTAAAGTGCTATAGTGTCATAGTATTGTACTCTTATGGTACTATGGTATCATGGCATTATGGTACTACAGTTAGTATGGTATGATAGGAGTGGATTGTGCTGGTGGGAGCCCTTCACAACTGAGAACGCATCATGCCATGTGGGCGGTTTAGGGTTTAGGGTTTAGGGTTTAGGGTTTAGGGTTTAGGGTTTAGGGTTTACGGTTTACGGTTTAGGGTTTAGGGTTTAGGGTTCAATATCGGCTCGTACTGCGTTGCTCTCCAAGACACGATCGCGGTCCCGCTCTCTACCTCGATCCCTGTGCTGCGTGCGCAGTCATGAGAGGTCATTCTAGTATTATAGTATAGTATACTAGTATTAGGTATTCCAGTATTTGAGCATTATAGCATTACAGTGCTATAGTGTTATAGTATTGCGGTCTTATGTGTGTGTTGGGACTCTTCAGCTTCTGGTACAGGTGCAGATCAAGCTTAGGAACCTGCTATCCCACAAGAAGCATGCAAGATGCTTTCTGGCCGAGTCGGGTATCTGCAGCCATAAAGGGCTTCCGGAACAGCATGCCAGAAACTCGCGCCTGTCATGACGACCGCCTCTGGCTTCGTCTCGTCCTCCTCTCTGCCGGCTTCGACTGCGGTCCCGCTCCTCCACATTCTGCCCAATGCCTAAAAAAGCCTCAGCATGCGATGTAGAACCCTTATCATAGGAACCCCAAAACGGCACCCCCGAATTGTCGGAAGCTCCCATGTCGTTGCAGCGTGCTCCTTCTTGGAGTCCCGCAGCTCCCTCTCATGTACCTGCACAGCTTCAGGATCGGAGCATCTGAGGGTTTAGGCTGACGACCAACGGCGGAAGATGACAAAATGAAGCACACTTAGAAGCAAGGTTCTAAGTACCCCAAATAAGGCTAGAACCCTTCTGAGTCCAGTTACCCTAAGCCCTAAACCCTAAACCCTAAACCCTAAACCCTAAACCCTAAACCCTAAACCCTAAACCACTTGTAGTGTTCAAAGACACTAGACCACGCCTTGCTGCCGATAGCCGGCGCGTACTCCGGATCCTACCGAGGTGTTGAAGGATCTGCTTGCTGGCTCTTACATACAGGTAGGGTTTAGGGTTTAGGGTTTGGGGTTTAGGGTTTGGGGTTTAGGGTTTAGGGTTTGGGGTTTAGGGTTTGGGGTTTAGGGTCTGGGGTTTAGGGTTTAGGGTTTAGGGTCTAGGCTATCTGTCAATATGGTCCCCCACCCCCGACCCATCCATGGACCAACCTCGAATACATACTAGTAACAGCTACAGACACTACATGTTCTGATGCGTTCCATGTATTTCTGACCAGTATCATTTCCATCAGATGTAAGGGCCACCTTTCAATGCGTGCAAAGCCTACCAAAAAAGTACACATATAGACACGAAACAGCACACATTTAGCAAATTGCCCGAACTTGTGCCACTTTTGGCCAAGCTTGTGCTTTTCTTTGCCTTTCCTAGGCGGGCTGGGTTGCACAGATCCCAAAATTCAAAAATCAAACCAGCCAAAAACCCAAAGATCCAAAAACCCAAAAGTAAGCTCCTAACTTTGCTGGAAAAAGCTCCGAGGAAGGTTGGGTTTTGAAGTTTTTGAACTTCTGGATGTGTGGACTTGCGACAACGTGCCCCAATCAGACTTTCATTAATGTCCTAACTACACGAAAAGTGAACATTGCATGAGTAGGATTCTGAATCGCGCATGCAATAAGAAGTTGAATACAAGTTTTCTGTATATGAAAACCGTGAGAAAGTTTCATGATTTAAATCCCGGAAAGAGCATGTTCGTAGGACTTTGTTCATGAGGCGTGAACAGAAGAATGATTTTGTTAACTATGTTTTAACGTTTGCGCTGACTATGAAAGAAGCTAAAAAACAGTTTAAAACCAGCATAAGAAGAAGTTTAAGAAAGTTTCTATTTCACGAACACCCTGACCTTCTCGAGCAATTATAACACTCTATGACCCACCTGTGAGTTCTAGTAGCCCCTAAGGCCCTACATCCGTCTCATTAGTTAGTGTCTTAACGACTCGAATGAAGATTGTATCCTACATGGCCTGCTCAAAACACCAAGAAGATTTTGAATACAAGCGCCCATGGAAGTCAGATGTTCTCACAGCTTCGGTTGAACTCTTATTTCTATCTTGCATATGGAGCCCCTGTAAGCATCTCATCTAAATCTCGGAAGTGTCCATTTCTGTGGGGAGAAAGGATACTTCGTTGCTTGCCGGAGATGCCTGATCTCTGAAATATGTTTTGCTGGAAGTATGGAAGCGTTTCTGTTGCGAAGGGGCCCCTTCCTCCCTCCACCTCTCCCCCTCTTTGCTCCTCTACAAAACCCAGGTTCCAAACGTCCTACAATTCCTGGTTCTTTGGATGTCTGCATCTAGTGGGAGGCCTCTCTCTTTCTCACGGTCATGGAGAAAAATTTCCGTGTTTTTTTTTTTGGGGGGGGGTGGGGGGGGGGGGGGGGGGCAGGGCTGCGCAGGGCGCTAGCTTGGAAGGAAAGCCCAGGCCCTTCTCCAATCAAGACTCCCAAAAAAACCCCAAGAATCCGAAATCCAAGCTTTTCCAGGAGATCTTCCGGCGAGGTTTGGATTTTGGGGTTTGTGCAATTCAGTTTGCCCAGGATTGCACATATAGCTTTGGGAAGAAATACCTAAATTTGCGTTTTGCCTCGCTAAGTTGGTGCTTTTTAGAAGCTGGCCAATGCAAATGGAAATCCACAAATCCCAAATCCAAACTTTCCTGGAAGAAGCTCTGGGAAAATTTACGTCTGAGGATGTTTGGATTCTCTCTGTACTTCTAGCATTTCAGTTTGGTCCCTTGGGGGAGTGAGTGGGAGGGGGGCCGGGGCGAGTATATACACACATACACTTATATATCTATACATGTATGTATACATACATACATACATACACACACATCCATCCATCCATCCATCCATCCATCCATACATACATACATACATACATACATACATACATACATACATACATAATGTAAACATATAATGTATGTATATAAACATATTCACTAAGGGATTATCATGTTGGGTACCTCATTCCGTATTGTGAACCACTTGGACTGCAGTTTGGGCGGAGGCCTAGGTCACTGATACAAGTAGCAACCCATGTGAAATGGATTCTGTGTGGTGCGCGGTGTCTCGGGCGACTTTATCCATCCTGTTTCGCGCTTACCGTGCGTCATTGGGCGTATGACTTATCAGACCTCTGTCTTCAGGTACGCAGGGGGCGCACGAAACTTCCTGTACCCTGCAAACGTCAGTCTTGTAATGAAGCCTCAGGAACGAAGTCCTTTAATAACAATAAGCATAATAATCATAATAATAATTATCATTATTATTATAAGAATAAAAATCATAATAATAATAATAATAATAACAATAAGCATAATCATCATTATAAGAAGTAGAAGAAAACAGAATAAACGTCCTTGACGGGTTTGCCTTCCCGGAGGTCCCGAAGCCTTGCGCATGGGGCTCCGAGTATTGAAGGTTTAGGTTTAGGGTTTAGGGTTTAGGGTTTAGGGTTTAGGGTTTAGGGTTTAGGGTTTAGGGTTTAGGGTTTAGGGTTTAGGGTTTAGGGTTTAGGGTTTAGGGTTTAGGGTTTAGGGTTTAGGGTTTAGGGTTTAGGGTTTGGCGCCTGCTGATGACAAGAAATCGCATCATCCCAACAAGCAAGCTGCATCTCAAGCGAACGCAGTAAACAAATTCAAAAAGCAAGCCGTTGAGCAAGGCCCATTTCCCCAAAGTTGATCACTTTCACCTTATCGCTTCCCCCTCTACATAAAGCCTATCTTGTCACCACGTTGCCTTCAAGCATCACGACCCGCGAAAGATTACTGAATCCAGATCAGGAGCATCATCATGACCAGTGACGAGGGCTTGTTGGACCGCTCCAGATGCCTTGGAGAGGGTTTAGGGTTCAGGGTTGAGGGTTTAGGGGCTTCGGGTTTAGGGTTTAGGGGCTTAGGGCTTAGGGCTTAGGGCTTAGGGCTTAGGGTTTAGGGTTTAGGGTTTAGGGTTTTGGGTTTAGGGTTTAGGGTTTGGGGTTTTTTGGTTTAGGGTTTAGGGTTTAGGGTTTAGGGTTTAGGGTTTAGGGTTTAGGGTTTAGGGTTTAGGGTTTAGGGTTTAGGGTTTAGGGTTTAGGGTTTAGGGTTTAGGGTTTACGAAACTGCGGCTGCTTGAGAGCTAGCTTCGCAGTTCGGAGACAAAGGAATCCTGGGGCCGTGGCTTCTGGAGCTTGGCCAGGTCGCCATCCACGTCGTCCCGGTTTTGCAGAACCTGCGGGATGCTCTCTATTTAAAAGTAACAGCCCTAAACCCTAAACCCTAAACCCTAAGCCCTAAACCCTAAACCCTAAACCCTGTGTCGCCTTCGGCCTAGGGTTTCGGGTTTCGGGTGACAGCGGGGTGGGGCGGGGCCCATGTCAAGCTTGAAGGCCACAAAACGTAAACGCTAGCGAAGCTCGCGGACTTTGGTCATCGTTGGCCATCATTGGCCCCTATGTCGGTTCCATCCCAACCCTCGACCCCCTCAACCCTAAACCCTAAACCTAAACCTTGAACCCTGAATCCTAAGCCCTAAACCCCAAACTAAGCCCTAAACCCTAAATACCCTAAACCCTAAATCCTAAACCCTAAACCCTAAACCCTAAATACCCTAAACCCTAAATACCCTAAACCTTGGACCTGGAACATGGTTCGGGCCTCCGCCAGCCTCACAGCGGCCTGGGCATCCAATCGATTGCGCTTGGCGAAGTCTTCAATCTGGCAGGGAGCTTGGCAATAGGGTTTAGGGTTTAGGGTTTAGGGTTTAGGGTTTAGGGTTTAGGGTTTAGGGTTTAGGGTTTAGGGTTTAGGGTTTAGGGTTTAGGGTTTAGGGTTTAGGGTTTAGGGTTTAGGGTTGCCACGGAACTAAAGCTAAATTTTGGGATGACAGAGGGATTATACTACCCTAAAACATGGCTAAGGTTACCTACTCAGTGGAGCACTAGCAGCTCAGAGCGCTGATTGTCCTGGAAGGGCTGCAGCCGAAAGATTCTTGTGGGGTCTCTAGATGTTGGCAGTGGCCCAAGCAGTTTAGGGTTTAGGGTTTAGAGTTTAGGGTTTAGGGTTTGCAGGGTTAGGTCAAAGATGGGTTTCAGGCTTGGGAAAGGCCTTGTCTTTGGGTGCACGAAGAATTGCTCATCGAGGATTGCCCCGTGAACACACATACACGGCAATTACGTATGCCAATATCATGCACCTCCGCTGGAAACCAGAATCGTAGCGTACTATATGACAAACTATAATATGTGTATAATCTCGTGTTCACAGTCATACAAGAAGCTGCTTGATCATCCTACGATGCGTGATCGTGATGATCGGGGGGGGTCCTTCTTGTCCAGTGCCGACATGCCTTTGAAAGTTCCCGCTTTCATGTCCTTGAGCTTCATCATTAACATTCCTTCAGGGGTCTGGGCACTGAACTCAGTCCGGTGGCCGAAGCAACTCTCAAAGTCTCAAACGCGCCACGGGCAACGCACACCCCTCCTGCAGGGTTCTTTGCCCTTTCCAAGCCCACCCAGAGAGCTTGCATGTCCGACTCAAACCTGGGAACCGAGGCACCACCATGCTCATCATGTCACGAACCGCCATGACAAATGCTCAGACGTCCTCGCTCCCTATGATTCTGCCAGGGCGCGTGTCTTTTCGCCTCTTCATCTCCTCATCGAGCAGGCGCGTCACCCGCTCATCTGCCAGGGAGCGGTTGCTCAGTGCTTCGGAAGCTTTCAGCTATCTGAGAATGTGAGTCCCCGCACCCCTCACCCTGCCTAAGCCGTGATACTCTGCAAGTTCGGCCACTTGCGGATCAATGCCAGCACTCTTTATCTGCTCGTACTCAGAGGCCACCTGCTGGAACCTGGACTGCCAGGTCTGCGCACACAGCATCAGCGCCACAGCCCTAAACCCTAAACCCGAAACCCTAAACCCTAAACCCTAAACCCTAAACATCCCTAAACCCTAAACCCTCAACCCTAAACCCCAACAAAAGCTTATCCGTAGCCCTTGAAGATTCTTAAACCCTCCAGACCTGGCCTGAGCTGCGCCAGCGCCTCCGTGTCAAGAGAGCCCGGCGGCGGCATTGCCGGAGGGGGCGCCATGCCCGGGAGCACTGGGAGACCTCCCAGATGTGCAGAGCTTCAGAGTTAGAGTTTAGGGTTTAGGGCTTAGGGTTTAGGGTTTAGGGTTGAGGGTTGAGGGTTGAGGGTTGAGGGTTTAGGGTTTAGGGTTTAGGGTTTAGGGTTTAGGGTTTAGGGTTTAGGGTTTAGGGTTTAGGGTTTAGGGTTTAGGGTTTAGGGTTCCAAGTATCTTTGCCGCTATGGATATGTGAGCTACCTCCACCCTTTACGCCTCCACCGTTGCAGAACCAGCCATCGTGAACTCCAACGATTTCACTCGCACAACTCCATACAGGCTCTAGATGCATCCTCTAATCCACTGGCACAAACCCCAAACCCCAAACCCCAAACCCCAAACCCCAAACCCCAAACCCCAAACCCCAAACCCCAAACCCTAAACCCCAAACCCCAAACCCCAAACCCCATAAACCCCAAACCCCAAAAACCTGGCCTAGACCCAGCCCCGGTGCGGGAGGCATCTTCGCGCCACCGAGGCAGGGTGGAAGCCCCGGCTGCGAAGGAGGCACCCCTGCCCGTTCAGGGTTTAGGGTTCAGGGTTTAGGGTTCAGGGTTCAGGGTTCAGGGTTTAGGGTTTAGGGTTTAGGGTTTAGGGTTTAGGGTTTAGGGTTTAGGGTTTAGGGTTTAGGGTTCTGAGTTCTGGGTTCTATCAAGATTGATCATCGCTTCATATCTCGCTTAGCTTGTTCTACCTGAACCTAAACCCTAAACCCTAAACCCAAAACCCAAAACCCTAAACCCTAAACCCCGCGTCTTGCGAGGTCTCGAGGTGTGCCTGGTGGCATCTGAAGACCCAGGCCCGGCACGGCAAGTCCAGGGCCCGGCCCCCGGGGATCGAAGGCCGCCGCCAGGCCGGGCGGAAGGAGGCCGGCTGGGGGCCAGCCGGGCGCTTTCGGAGGCACGACGGTGGGCAGCCCGGGTATCCCCGGAGGAGGCAGTCCCGGGCCGGCTCCTGGGGCTCCTGGAGCTAGGGCTGGGGGTGCCGGGGCTCCTGGTGCTGCTCCGGGCAAGCCTGGAAATGGAAATCCTGCGCCTGGATCAAGAGCTCCTGCGCAACAAGGGCTCTCATCTCTATCTCTTATTGAGTCAAAGCAATTTTGCTTCAGTCCTGGTACGGGTGCCAGGCCTGGTGCATCGAACTCACCAGCACCTTCCTGTGCAAGTACTTGCGCATCAATGGTTTTGGGCCAGGGTCGGGTTGAGCAGGGTATGTTGACGTAGACACCCTCCCCACTTCCGATTCATGTCTTTGAGCCGAGAAGCTCCAGGACCGCGTTTCCGCCCCATGGCTTGATGCTGCGCCCCACAATCTGCTGGCTGGGGACTGCCGTGTTTGTTTTGCCGTGATGTGCATGAGATTGTGGTGATTTCTGTAGACTGTGGGTGGCTCTTAAGTTCCTCAGGCCTCCATGTACATCGACAATCTTCTGCACAGTTTGCGCGCTCGTGTGATACTTGGGGCCGCCGGTGGCAGAGTTCATGCGCCCTTGAGCCAGCAACGGCACATGCCCCAAAACAGAAGCTATCCTGAAGCATACAGCATCGGAATGCTTTAGGGTTCAGGGTTCAGGGTTCAGGGTTTAGGGTTTAGGTTTACGGTTTAGGGTTTAGGGTTTAGGGTTTAGGGTTTAGGGTTTAGGGCTTTTCCCAGAATTATCCACTTTCAGGACCGTTGAATCTGGCCTGGCCAAGCATCGCCATGTCACCGCGCAGCTTCAGCTCTTGCAAAGACGTCGGGGTGCTCTGCTTGAAAACTCTTTGAGCCAATCTCAAAGGCTGCAAGGTTTGGTCACAGACTTCGAGGCTGAGAAAATTGGAATTTGTGGGCGGCATGGTGCAGCACTTGATCGTCCGGTTGCATGTGATTGTGCTTGCATGAGCCCTGCAAGAGCCGATCAGGATTTCAGCTGAGTTGCCCTAAACCCTAAACCCTAAACCCTAAACCCTAAACCCTAAACCCTAAACCCTAAACCCTAAAACCCTAAACCCTAAACCCTATGGGAGAACCCGAGATTGCAGCCCCAAGTTCCCTCAGCACAGGCTTCGCTCAGTTGCAGAGCCCAGCAACCTTTTCAATCAATCGATGTGGCGTTGGACAAGAATTGAAGGGCTCGGCATCCATTGTGGATAATCGATGCCTGGAACCTCCCGACTTTTCTGAAGCACGCTTAGATGCAGTGAGTGCTAAGCTGCACAAGTTCACACAAGCCGCTGGGCTTCACCAAAACCCTAAACCCTAAACCCTAAACCCTAAACCCTAAACCCTAAACAACTGTTGCTTAGAGGTCCAAGACAAAGCCCTCGTTTTGCGGAGGATTCAAACAATTTGCGCGAGAAGTGAACTTCGGCGCAAGACGGGCCTCTGAGACTGCTGCTTTCCAACTGAAGTGAGGGAGACTCACCGACACTTCTCTTAGAACCTTCATAAAGATAATGTTTCTAACATGCTCTTGGGTTTTATATGAACAAAAATAACATCATTCCCATGGGGGATGTAGTCAACTTTGACAACATGAAAGATTTGAGAATGGTAGGAGGCGATCTGCAGGGGCGGGGATATTGGGCTCAGATTGAAGAAGTGCAGGCTTCAATAGGAGGGCTTCATGTGCTTCACCTAGGTGTTATAGCGCCCACGTTTCGCAAAGCCAGCAGCTCTCGCTCGTGCGAAGAAGGTGCTGTGCAAGACCGCAAAAGATGTGGCATCGCAAACCATATTGGCACACTATGCACACCTGTCACCGCGTCTCAGGAGCGTAACGTCCTGAAGTCAGGATATGTCGGGATCTCACTAACATTCCGGCATTGTTTTCACGCTCCCCAGTCTACATACCTTTACACCAGCCCAGTTGCAGTTAGTTGCTGAAGGCGTAGCCAACGAAGCCTGGGAACCCGAGCATTGCAGACAAGCGCTGGCCTAGTCCGTGGCGACAGCCTGCTGTCTCCATATTCAGCCCCTCGGCTCGCGGGTTGTCAGGGCTCAAGAATAGTGGGGTTTCCGAATTTAGGGGTCCTGTTTATAAGCGATCCGACTATTTGGGGATCTATATTGGGGGTCCCCTATTTCGTAAACCCCCAGATTGTGGTCTAACTTTGCTCAAGCTCCAGCACAGCGACTCTGCATGGGAGTAAGGAGGCCGCCGCACCCGAAACCAAAAGCGGCGGCTTGTACCTTCTTGGGGTCCTTATTAATATTTAAGGGGACCCTTCGAATTATTTAGGGCTCTATTTTCGGCCTATTTTCGTAAAACCCCCAAGAATGTAGACGCAAATACTAGGATTCCCTTATACTAAGGTCCCCAATAAGGTACCCCTGAATTTCGGAAACCCTTAAACCCTAAACCCTAAACCCCAATCAGAACCAAGAATTTCTAGGGTTCTTAGCACGCTGAGACCAGGGCAACGCCGCGTTGTGCGATGGAGGAGGTGGAAGCTGCTGGGAGCCCCTAAGAGGCACTTAGGGATTGTGGGGTTTAGGGTTCAGGATTCAGGGTTCAGGGTTTAGGGTTTCGGGTTTAGGGTTTACGGGCACACCCGCACTTAGTCGACCTCCGATTGGGGTGGGGGGGCATCATGGTGTTTCAGCCTACTGCTGCGAGCTTCTCCGTACCGCACCCTGCGTGCGTCTAGGGTTTAGGGTTTAGGGTTTGGGGTTTAGGGTTTAGGGTTTAGGGTTTAGGGTTTAGGGTTTAGGGTTTAGGGTTTAGGGTTCAGGGTTCAGGGTTTAGGATCCAGACATACAGTACCCAGGATTGCAGGCCTTTAGCTGCCATAATGCTCTGCGACAGCATCCGCAACTCCGGAAGCCCGGGTAAGAAGCCGACTGTGGCAGCATGGGCAATTGCCTTCCCGGAGAGCTTTGCGCTTCTGAATTAGGGGCCCAAGCTCCTAGGGTTTAGGTTTGGGTTTAGGGTTTAGGGTTTAGGGTTTGGGGTTTAGGGTTTCGGGTTTAGGGTACCCTAGGGACCCAGGGAGCCTTACGGCGTGCTAGCGCATGTGGGGAACTGCACCAGCCGAAGCCCGGATTGATGAGACTGGGTTCATCGTGTTGAAGGCCTTCGATGTCGTATTCTTGCTGCAGCTCATAGCTGATTGTTGGCTTGGCATCGTCCTGCCTGATCCCTGTGCAACAAGAAATGCACAATCCCAACGACAAAGAAAGCCAGCGACTCTCGCGTCACCAAAGCTAGCGTGATCACAGAACGACGCCGCTAGAAGTGATGGTACAAAGCCGCTCTATCAAATCCTTACCTTTGCACTGCCAGAAGACTGGTTCCAGGGTTTAGGGTTTAGGGGGCTCGTGCAAACAAAGCACGGCAGCTGCGAAGGAGGCGGAGGTTGAAGCTTGTGCTGCAACTGGCCTGTAGTGGGAAAGGCAGTTTCCGCTTCAGGGCTGCAGTCAGGCTCACTCTGATGTACTCTGACCTTCATACCAAATCGGATTGACCTACAGAACCTTAGATACAGAACATGAGATACTAGCCCGAAGACTGCGGAAGAGTGCAGGGGTGTTGAGCAGCCCTGCACTAGCTAACAAGTCACTGGCCTGCACATGTCTTGCAGGGAAGGTAATTACCTCACATTCGGGCGATCGCGCTCCGCCCCCTTAGGGGCCTTGGCTACTTTAGACAAGAGCCGTGAAACTCCGAATCAAAAGGTGGGCCAGGCGAAATGTCGATAACCAAGCGGCGCTGTTGGTGCTGGACCTGCAGAGCTTGGCAAGGCACTCAGCTAAACCCTAAACCCTAAGCCCTAAGCCCTAAACCCTAAACCCTAAACCCCAAACCCCAAACCCCAAACCCCAAGCCCTAAACCCTTCAACTTGTGAGGCGCAAGGCTACAAGCAGGCGGATCTCATCGACTCTGAACATCCAACCACTTCGCAAAAAACGACTTCAAAGCCCGGGAGCCCATCCATGGTACCCTAAACCCTAAACCCTAAACCCTAAAACAAAGTGTCCATTCTTGCCTCCTTGGCATGTTGTCCTCAAATACCGCCGCTGGTTCCACACAACTTCGCTCACGCCGGAAGCAGATTCAACACACCACGACTCCTTTTGTGCCATTTCAACAACTCGGTGCAATGTCCGGTCCATGTGTGGAGGGCGGATAAGGAGTAAAGGTTGGGATGTTCCCCCTTATATTACCAGCTCTTAATCGGGATTAGAATATAGGGGGTACGATAATCCCGATTAAGGACTGCTAGTAAAAGGTGCCTCTACAATCGTGCAGTGAGAAAGCAGCTTTGCCCTGCGACTCGAACCTTCTTGATACCGTGGCATAACATAGCTTTCTACAGACTTCGTTAAGCGTGGCGCATGACAACCCACTTGTCCATCATGTAGATTTCACCCGCGAGCGGCGTTTAGATTCTCCAGTCTCAGTAGAACAACATCGCAGGACAGCCTGCCCCAAAAAAGCCTGGTTATACCCTCAGCTGACAAGGTAACTAGCGGGATGTGTACTGTCGGCGAGACATCCCCACAGGGCTGCAGTGCTTCTCGCTTCAGACACAACGGTCAGTTCATGCATAGGTGTTAAAATTATATAGTATAAAATAGAGAATATATAGTACAGAATGCATAATATGTAATATAGAACATACAGTATATAGTATATAGTATATAATACATAATCTCTAGATAGCTCCGTCAACGAACAAAAACACAACCTGGACTTTCAACCTCAGCGCTTGAAGGGGCAATGGGCCTGCTGGACCAAGTACTCCTCCTGTTGCTGCAACCTTGGCCAAGCCATGCACCAGAATCCCAACACTTCATCGTAGACATCCACGAACAGACATGGAGTTCCTAAGACGACTTCGATATCATGTATGCCCAGTCGGATGATGCAAGGAATCCCAAGCCTAAGCCCTGAACCCTAAACCCTAAACCCTATATATATATATATATACATGTGTATATATATATATATACTAATACCCTTTCAGGGATTACACAGGGCATCTCACTCCCTCATTCCCTACTCAGAACCAGCCAGCTAGAAGCCATGCAACATCTTGGGCTGCGAAGTTGAGAGCAACAGTGGAGGAACAGTTTGTGCGCGCGCTGCGTTATCAAAGATATGTAAAGATATGATGCCCCATGTGGCGCTCGCCTTTTGTCAAGGTGAATGCAGCCCGTAGGGGCGAAAAGGATGGCGGTGCTGTCAAGTTGACATGCAGCGATTCAACAACTGCCCTGCGCCCTTTCCTTGGCATGAAGGGTGTGAGCCTAGTCGCAAAGAAACTGGCATCAGTGCTTTGTGTGCTTGGCGCTTCATACGTGTTTGAGTCTCTACTGACAAGAGCATCTGATGTCTAACCCTAAACCCTAAACATTCAACCCCTAAACCTCGCTCGATCTCGCAGGAAGGGGGCTGCACAAGGCCCAGCGGGTCTCTCCCGAGTTCCGACAAAGAATGGTTTTAGGGCTTAGGGCTTCGGGCTGAGGGTTTCGGGTTTAGGGTTTAGGGTTTCGGGTTTAGGGTTTAGGGTTTAGGGTTTGGGGTTTGGGGTTTAAGCGCCTCTAGAAATCAGGGAATAGAAGCGGAAGCTCAGAAGGAGTGGGATGACGATGACCATCGACCACAGCATGACGAATGGCGCAGTTGCTCTGCAGCAGAATCAGGGTTTCTAGGGTTTATAGGGTTTACAGGGTTTGTAGGGTTTACAGGGTTTATAGGGTTTATAGGGTTTCTAGGCTTTATAGGGTTTATCGGGTTTATAGGGTTTGGGTCTTAGGGTAAGGCTGCTACTGGTATTCTATGGTATTCTCACCTTGGACATTCAAAGCGCGGCACACTTGGGAAGCGGCATCATGTAACTGCTGTCAGCCTGCTGCATCGCCATCGGGTCAGCCTCCAGTGCACAGCTGATGATCCGAAATTGAAGCTTTGGACCCCAGGGGTGCACCCCCAAGAGGTTTAGGGTTTAGGGTTTAGGGTTTAGGATTTAGGGTTTAGGGTTTAGGGTTTAGGGTTTAGGGTTTAGGGTTCTCTTAGACTACTTCCCCTTAGAGGATCTTTAAACAAGGTCCCCATGAAAATCCGCAAAGGCAAGGGCCATCTTGGTTTTGAATGGGCGTTCATACACTGAGTGCTCGAGCCTGTTGCTGTCCGTAGTGCTCCCAGGAGGGGAAGTGTGCCTAAAGTGGACAAGGCGCACGGCGCGACACGCCACAGAGGCATGGCAACTGCCAAGCAATCACGTTTCCGATCTGCGTCACGTTCACCGCTCTGGGTATCAAGAGCAAAGGCTTGGTTTTTCACAGCATGCCCACGAAGATGCGTTTAACGACTTTAAGTGACCAAGATGTGCGGAATCTGCTCCAAAACGCTGCTGGGGCCCACGCCCCTTGCCAAGGTGCTGACCTGCTCACGGCAGGTGGAGGCAGGAACCATCCATGATCGATCCTGTTTTGCCCACCCTAATCCGTCTCTTGAAGAACTCAAGCTTGCGAGTCTGCAATTGCGCCCTTTGGGCCTTGATTCAGAACACTAGGCCCCTTGTGAAACGCTATTGGAATTATGTATTTGTGTCTTTGCGGTCTTAGTAGAACTTGTCATTGCAGACTGGAGCATTCTGGGAACTGCTCGCCACAAACCTGAACAGGGGTTCAATCCAACCCGCACTTGCAAAGACCCCTTGCCTTTGCAATTGCTCCTCCTGCTGTCGCTCCAACCTGAAAGGTAGACCGTTAGCTGCAAGAACTCAGGTGATCATGGTACATCTGGAAAATAGTGCTTGGCACTGCAAGGTCTGCGGTGGAACGTGCTGCTCCCAAAGGACATGCTTTCAGGAGACATGTGGTGCTGTCTGACACCGGAGCACTAAGGGTTTAGGGTTTAGGGTTTAGGGTTTAGGGTTTAGGGTTTAGGGTTTAGGGTTTAGGGTTTAGGGTTTAGGGTTTAGGGTTTAGGGATCCCAGTTGCATGAGTTGCAAGAGGTGCTAAGCAGCCGGCTCCTGCAGTTGCAGCTGTTGCTTCACCCTTAGCTCAATGTCACTTCACACTTTTTTCCCGGGAGGAAAGGGGAGAACTATTTCTTAACAACTGTTGATTTTAGGGCTTAGGGTTTAGGGTTTAGGGTTTAGGGTTTAGGGTTTTCTGAGGAAACGGATTCGTTTTTTGACCCCAGCACGACAGACGGTAAACGACAATGAGTTCCTCAGTCAAAACTTCCTGCCAGGTCATATTCTGACTGACTGAGCCACGAACCCATAAACACATGCTTCCACAAACTCTGGATGCTCTGTACTCCCAAGTCAAGCCCACCCTTCATAATCGCTCTGCCATAGCTAACAACCCTATGCACCCGGGTGTGAGGAAATATGTAAGGGCCTCGGAGGTGGTGGAAGAACGTACACCGGCTAAGTAAGGACGATTCATCCGGCAACCATGTGCGCTGCGTGGACTGTGTGCACAGTGTGCGGCAACCAAGGAGCTGTTCACGCGGATTGTGTTGCAGGGCCCGGATGTCTGACAAGTCCTGTCGCATCAGTTAACCCCCGGCGTCTCTGATGCTTCGTAGCCCAGTAACCATATGATAATAAGGGCACCCTTAAGAAGTCTCTTACTTCCGCCACTTGACGGTTTCGGAGGTTTGGGATCATGTGGAGGGAGCCGCACTGCTTCCTTACGGGGGTTTCGGGAAGAGGGTTAGGATTTAGGGTTTAGAGTTTAGGGTTTAGGGTTTTTCCATCACTCCCTACTCTATGTTACCACGAAGCCTCATGAGGGGGAGCACGGGGAAAGCGCAATTTCATTCGAGGAAAGGTCGCCGGGTATGGCTGGGCAACACTGCTACGTGCACGTGAAAGCCACCTCCAGCCGACAGCGAAACATCCCAATTTGGCAATCTGCTGTCAGGGTCTTTACACTCAGAGCATCTTTTGACCCCGAGAGGTACAGAGGTATGTAGGGTTTAGGGTTTAGGGTTTAGGGTTTAGGGTTTAGGGCTTAGGGCTTAGGGCTTAGGGCTTAGGGCTTAGGGCTTAGGGCTTAGGGCTTAGGGCTTAGGGCTTAGGGCTTAGGGCTTAGGGTTTAGGGTCAGGGTTTGGGCCTGGCTTTAGGAGCTGGCCTGGTTCTGCTGGGCCTCTCTCTGCAACTGCTCCCGCAGCTGCTGCCGCACCTGCCCGCACCAAACCCGCACAGGCAAGCCCGATAATGACCCCAGTGCAGCAAAGCCCTAAACCCTAAACCCTAACCCCTAACCCCTACACCCCAAACCCTAAACCCTAAACCCTAAACCCTAAACCCTAAACCCTAACCCTAAACCCTGAACCCTAAACCCTAAACCCTAAACCCAAACCCTGAACCCTAAACCCTAAATCCTGAACCATCAATCGGGGCAAGCAAGTCGGTGCAACAGCTTTTGAGAGCAACCTTTTCCCCCACGCCCAATTTTATGTACGAGTGCACAGTCTAGATTAGGGAAAGGGTTCAGGGTTCAGGGTTTCGGGTTTCGCTCACTCTTTGTCTCAGTAGTGGTGGGTTGCACCGACGATGCTGCTACACCTGCAGACCCCTTCCCCAACGTTAAATCCTTACCAGGCAGAGCTTGCCACCCTAAACCCTAAACCCAAAACCCTAAACCCTAAATCCTAGATCCTAAACCCTAACCCCAAAACCCCAAACCCCAAACCCCAAACCCCAAACCCTAAACCCCAAACCCTAAACCCTAAATCCTAAACCCTAAACCCTAAACCCGAAACCCGAAACCCTAACGGCCTGCTCCCGGTACTGATCGCCGGTTGGGGATGTGGAGCTGCTGGGGGAGCCCTGGGCCTCCTCGGTTGCCAGGATGCTCGCAGCTCTTAGGCCCGGTGGTGTAGGGTTTGGAGTTTGGGGTTTAGGGTTTAGGGTTTAGGGTTTGGGGTTTAGGGTTTAGGGTTTGGGGTTTGGGGTTTAGGGTTTAGGGTTTGGGGTTGGGGGTTTGGGGTTTGGGGGGTTCTCTAAAGTACGGTCCCCTGTTGAGGTCCTCCCCGTTATATATAGCACGGCACCCTTAAAAGAAGGACCCCCCCCCCCCACAAAAAAAAACAAAATACTTAGAGAACTACCCACAGAAGGGAGATGGCCATCTGTGTGAGCTGTCTGAGGTCGCTTCAGGATGCATCGCCTGCTGCAGTTGCCATTGCCTTGGACTGGTCGGGTTGCAAGTTCTCACAAACACCTCACAATGCCAAACCCTAAAACCTAAACCC
The DNA here is from genome assembly GCA_905221605.1 of Symbiodinium natans. Lineage (NCBI taxonomy): Eukaryota > Dinophyceae > Suessiales > Symbiodiniaceae > Symbiodinium > Symbiodinium natans. Next base: position 131,850 of record CAJNDS010002783.1, on the reverse strand, counting down.
TAAACCCTAAACCCAATACCCTAAACCCTAAACCCTAAACCCTAAACCCTGTTCAGGGGCATGCGGTTGCGATCCCTTGCCACATAGCCTAGTTGCAGCTGCTCGCGCGGGTTGTGTGCCATGCCCTGTGCAGACGGCGATGTGCTGCAAGGCCCTGACAAGCAATGAGTTCAGAACAGACCAGGATGCTCCACATTGCGCTCTCAACATTCTTTATATTGTCAAACGGCTCTATGATTCTATGATACTAGTATTACAGCCTCGTCTTCTTATAGCATTGTTACACTACTACCCCTAAACCCTAAACCCTAAACCCTAAACCCTAAACCCTAAACCCTAAACCCTAAACCCTAAACCCTAAGTATATCTATGATTATACTATCATTCCCTGCGCCTGCAGCTTCAGATCCGTGCATGTGGCCGGCCTCGGAACCCAACGTTACTACAAAAAAACCCACCCACATGGACGCTTGGGATGTTGCCCCTCATAGTAACAGTCCTTGAAGGGTTTAGGGTTTAGGGTTTAGGGTTTAGGGTTTAGGGTTTAGGGTTTAGGGTTTAGGGTTTAGGGTTTACGGGTACCCCCCCCCCCCCCCAAATTATGATGCCTATTGAGGATTGCTAGTATAAGGAGAACATCCCAAGTCCACAGTGTCCACACACTGAAGCTACTGGAAAAAATTTGTGCTGTTGATGCTTTTTGCTCTCGCGTTTTTCATCACTGCCCTGCGCTAGTGGAAACACTCTGCCATGCCGGCCACGGCAGGGGAACACTCGAGATCATTTAGCGCCTGACAGCCATCACTGGTAAAGTGTCGCAGTGCGTCTGTGGGAGTTCTTGGGTGGGTCCAACACATGCACGACTACGACAACAGAGCTAGTCAACTTCAATCACTTCTATAGCTTGCCCAACTCAGAAGGCGTCAGGCGTGCAGGTTAGGCATCAGGACCGTCGGCCCTGCAAAAGCGGATCCACAACAGCCCATGTACCAGTGACAACACATAAGCATCGATCACCACAAGCAAGTTCACACAAGACTTCTGAGTCCGGGAAGCAGATGGCTTCCCAAACTAGGGGCACCGTTTTGTGATTCCGATCAGAAGGATTCGAGCAGTTTGGGGGGACACAAGCTGCGCGCGGGCTCTCTGGCCAGGTTCTTCATCGGCCAAGACACCTCATTTCTCACGCTCGCGGTCTCTGTCCTTGGCGCGCATGGGTTTAGGGTTTAGGGTTTAGGGTTTAGGGTTTAGGGTTTAGGGTTTAGGGTTGTGCATGTCTCTGCTTGTGCAAGATCAGTCGTGCTTGCAGGCTTCGGCTGAATAGCTTGTGATTGGCATGCGTCCTGGCCAGGCAAGAACTTACGAAGAGGTATAGATCTGCCCTGGGCTTACAAAGGGTTTAGGGTTTAGGGTTTAGGGCTTAGGGTTTAGGGTTTAGGGTTTAGGGTTTAGGGTTTAGGGTTTAGGGTTCAGGGTTTACTGTTTTCGGGTTGAGGGTTTTACGGTTTCGGGTTTACAGCTTAGGGTTCCTTCCTTGCTGAGGCGCACGATCGCGATCCCGATCCCGCCTGTCACGATCGCGATCTCCTTACAGTCTGCTGAATCACATGGTCTACTTGCTTTGGTCTTGTAAGAACTGAAGACACATCTTGCTCTCGGAAGATAGCAAAGAAAGACAGCAAGAGCTGGACTACGAACAGCCCCCCTATGATGAAAGACACAATCGTGCAGCGATGAGGTCAGCGGAGTCCTGCCTACTTGGCCAGTGGTCTCCTTTCATAGCTAACGTGGGGGGTTTACGAAAACGAGACCCCTGAAAGAGACCCCACATAGTAGGAGTCCCTCAAGTTGGACCCCAGTAAGGTACCCTCCTACTTTCGGAAACCCCATGTTGCTGAGATTGCCAATCCCTGCAGTCGCTTCTGATGAATGAGACCGGCGTCGCCCTTTCGAGACCTGGCCTAGGACCTAACCCAAGCAACAGTAAAAAAAACAATAATAAACTTGTAGCTGCCTTATTAAGAGAGCCAATAAACCCAAACAGGCTAAGGATCTAGAGTTACAGTATTTGAAGCACCACAAAGACAAGTCCCACCCTCACAGTCACAATCGTCTGAGTTGTCCCGTACTATAATCTTCCGTCCCCCTCTCTGGAAGATACCTATGGGATTTCCACAAATAGGTCGCAGCCATGCCACTGTCACCACGGTCACGGTCGCGGTCCCTCCAAGATACGGGCTTGTGCAACTTTGACATGGTCAATCAAGCCAACACTGACCCAGCAAGAATGAGGACAGGGCCTGCTAAGCCACATCTCCAGCACAATTCATCATCATCACCATCCGTATCATCGGACCACTATCCCAGTAACCCTAAACCCTAAACCCTAAACCCTAAACCCTAAACCCTAAACCCACCAGCTCAACCGAGGGCGCCCCCCAGGCCTGTCATGACGACCGCCTCGGGCTTCATCTCGCCCCCCCCTCTGTCGGCTTCGGCTGCGCTGGCGGTCCTTTCATAGCTTTGCAAGACCAAGCAAAGGATGCATGGGTTTAGGGTTTAGGGTTTAGGGTTTAGGGTTTAGGGTTTAGGGTTTAGGGTTTAGGGTTTAGGGTTTAGGGTTTAGGGTTTAGGGTTTAGGGTTTAGGGTTTAGTCTGCCAGAACCACTGCCTTTCGGTGGAGTGCGGCTCTTGTGAGTCCTTCTGGGTTGCGCGCAGCTCTTTCTCATGCACCTGCCAAAAAAAGAGGTTGCCTCTCTCTCTCCACAAGCTAGGCCCCCCGAAGGGGAGCCGCCCCGAAGAGCACGTCTCTCCCTCTCTCTCTCTCTCTCTCCCACTCTCCCTCTCTCTCGCGACTCGCGACAACAAGTGACTCAAGCAACCTGCCTTGCTCCCGATCGCTGGGGCATATCCGGGCTCCTGCAGCATGACCAGACTTTTACAGGTTGGCGCTGCGCGCAACGGGCCACTTCTGTGGCAACCATAAAACCTCTGCCTGCATGTCCCCAACCACTCTAATTCATGATCATCTTAGATGAACCATACTTCCTGCCTCTGCACATCAGTCCTTGATGGGTTTGCCCTCCCGTAGATCCCGAAGCATCATCATGACCAAGGAGGAGGGCTTGTTGGAGCGCTCGAGGTGCCTGGTGTACTTGAAGTATGGTTGCTACTTCGAGTACTGCGGACTGGAGGTCGTGAATCACATGAAAAGGTGAGACTGCTTAGATTCTACTGTTATTTCTCGCATCCACAAAAGGGCATCAAGTATGTGCACTCACCAGCATTTGTCAGGGAACGCATCCACAAAAGGGCATCAAGTATGTGCACTCACCAGCATTTGTCAGGGAACCCTAAATACACTCACCACCAATAACATGCTTAGAAGCAAAGCAGCGCGAATAGAAGCGTGCGATCACTCGGCTTCCCGCTTTTGGATCTTGCTGAGGTCAGCTTCAATGTCATCACGGTTGTGGAGAACCTTCGGATGCAAATTCGGCTACCTTTTTTCGACCTCTTGATCGGTACGCAGCTGAGTGAACAAAAACCAAGCTTAACTGAAACTAAAACCCTGAGGGGGAGGGCGAACGGGGCAGGCTCGGCGCAGCAGAGTGTTCGGCACCCTAAACCCTAAACCCTAAACCCTAAACCCTAAACCCTAAACCTAAACCCGACACTCTCCGGAGTATCGGAGTCACTGGTCCTCAACGCCACCCCACTGGGCAGCTCGATGCTTCACCTAAGGTCCTGAGGGCCGCCTCGGTGGCCAATTTTGTGGTTTGTGGTTTGTGGTTTAGGGTTTAGGGTTTAGGGTTTAGGGTTTAGGGTTTAGGGTTTAGGGTTTAGGGTTTACACATAGTTGGAAGGCCCCTAAAGGGCCGCTCTAGTGGGACGAAATGGCCACTACATCTCCCCACGCTACAAAGCAACATACATCCCCAGCTCTTTCTTGTATCCTGCCTTTCAGGCCTTTCCTGATTGTCGATGTCGCAATGGCAGCCTTCCCATTATTTGAAAGCAACAAGACGACTTCACGTGTTCTTTTGGTGGCCTTGGTTTTGGCACTCAGAGGAACGTCGCACATTCCCATTTGGTGAAAGGCAGGGGGGAAAGGTTCTCCACGACCGCCCCCCACCGCGCACCTCCGCCAGCTTCACCGCCGCTTGAGCATCGAGGCGATTTCGCTTCGCAAAGTCGTGGATCTGGTGTCGGAGACAAGAGGAGAAAAGAGGAACTAGGGTTTAGGGTTTAGGGTTTATAGGGTTTAGGGCTTATAGGGTTTAGGGTTTTCCAGGGTTTAGGATTCAAGTCGAAACCTCGAACCTGCTTGTCCAGGGCGGTCATGCCCTTAAAGGTCCCCATTCGCATATCCTTCAGCTTCATCATGAGCATTCCTGACAGTGCATGCACAAAGGTCGGGGGCCGATTTTATCAATCCATGCTCGCATTCGCCAGGGGGTTGGGGCGCCTCTCGATGCCCCCAGCAGGCGAACTCCAAATGCTCCCCATTGCCACCAAACAACTGCAGCCCCCAAGCCTAAACCCTAAACCCTAAACCCTAAACCCCTAACCCCTAACCCTAAACAATAAACCCCAAACCCTAAACCCTAAACCTGCCGAAGGCCCGAGCCTGACGGGTTCTTTGCCCCTTCCAAGCCCACCCATAGGGCTTGCAAGTCAGACTCAAACCTCGGCTCAGACACAGGTCGGATGCGTTGGTTTAGGGTTTAGGGTTTGGGGGTTGGGTTTTGGGGTTTAGGGTCTCGGGGAGTTTGGGGATTTTCGGGTTTAGGGCCATCAGCCAGCAAGCGCGGCAAGCGGACAATCGCAGCAAAGAGTCGTCGCTCTTCGCTTCTTCATTTCTTCGTCCAGCGCCCGCGTGGCGCGATCATCTGAGGGGAGATGCCACACCCGGGTTGGCCCTTTCCCTCACATGTGGTGCGCCTCTCCCCTCAGCCCAGCCTAGTCCATGGTACTCTGCAAGTTCCGACACTTGAGGGTCAATTCCAGCATTCTTGATCTGCTCGTACTCTGTTGCCACTTGCTGAAACCTAAGTTGCCCAGGTCATTGTGGCAACTGGAATCTTAGGGTAATTGCACGGTCCCTCAGTATGGGCCCTTAAACGGGGTACCTACCCCTTTTCTACGCCTTATATACCCTACGCAAATTAAGGAAGGAGGTAAGGGACCAAATTAAGGGCCCATGAAATGGAAGTTCACTCACTGTGCAAGCACATGTGAGTGAACTGGCCATAGCGTTCAGCCCCACAGCATCAGCACCTCCCTAAACCCCAAACCCTGAACCCCTAAACCCCTAAACCCCGAAACCCCTAAACCTCTAAACCCCTAAGCCGCCTAAACCCTCAACCGCCTAAACCCTAAACCGCCTAAACCCTAAACCCTAAACCCTAAACCCTAAAAGGGCCGCCAAGGCACCGCATCTGGGCCAGAGCTTCGGAGTCCATTGACCCCGGTGGCAACCCAGGCATCGGCAGCTTGGGGAGTGCCTGCGGTGGGCCGATGCCTGCAATTTAGGGTTTAGGGTTTAGGGTTTAGGGTTTGGGGTTTAGGGTTTGGGGTTTAGGGTTTAGGGTTTGGGGTTCACAAGCTTAGGGTTCACAAGGGTTTAGGGTTCACAAGCGTTTAGGGTTCAGGGTTTAGGGTTTAGGGTTTCGGGATTCAGATAATTGAAATTCAGAAGGTGTCAGGCTGCAGTGGTCCACTTGGAGTATTCATGTTCGACTTCTCATTCTCACTACGTTTACGCTTAGTTGGGAGGGAAGTGCGTCTGCAGGTGGACCAACAAACTGGACGCAGCTTTTGCTCAGGCCAAGCTGGGCTTTAGCACACCTTCCGACGCCCATGCTTGACACGGCTGGAAGCTACGCTTTGAGAATGCTACAGCAGTGCCGTAGATCTTTAACATTGTACGAGTAGAAGCCATGGCTGGAAGAGATGATGCTTCAACAAGAAGCGGAGGCGCACGCGAAGGGCTGAGATTGCTTAGGCCATGAGGAGGGCCGTCTGCGATTTGCAGAAACGATCTTCAAGCCATGACCCTAAACCCTAAACCCTAAACCCTGAACCCTAAACCCTAAACCCTAAACCCTAAACCCTAGACCCCCCTCTCCGTTGCAAAATTGGCTGCAAAACTCCCCCTCCCCCAACTCCCCCCCTTCCCGGCCTGGCGGCAGCTGCAGTCCGAGCCCGAGGCCTCCGAGACCCGGGGGCGGCGGCGGCATCTTGGCGCCCGGAAAGGAGGGGAGGCCACCTGCAGGAGAGAGAGCGAAACAGAGAGAGAGAGAGAGAGAGAAAAAAAAAACAAAAAAAAAAAAAGAAGGAAAGAAAGAGAGAGAGAGAGAGAGCTGCTAAACTGGCGTTTTGAGCTCATCCCGTCCTGGAGGCATCTGCAAGCCTGGGAGCCCGAGCCCAGGCAGGAGGCCCGGAGGCATTCCCGGAGCACCCGGAGGACCCAGGGGAGCACCCGGAGGAGCGCCGGGCATCTTCGGGGGCACAGTGCCCGGAGGGCCCCCTGGCATGCCCGGGAACGGGAAGCCCAGGGCCGCAGGGTCCAGGGCTCCTGCGTCGCGGTGTGTGTGGCGATTCCTCACCATATAGTGGGGTTTCGCTTCCTTGTATTCCCCCAAGATTTACTTAAGGAAACGTAAAAACACTCCAAGCAATAACACAATAGCATGTAAACCGAATATCACATGGCACCCCCGTGGATACTTCAAGATCCTGCCGGCACATTGGGGAATCCGCTGGGCATCTCCATCTCCCCGCCTCCATCCTCAGTGCAGTCTGCCCATACAAAATCAAGAAACCCTAAACCCTAAACCCTAAACCCTAAACCCTAAGCAGGACCTGAGGCAACTTCAGCAATCCTCGCTATCAGGGATATGCAACACCCAGAACTCCCGGAACATGAAGCGTTGGTGCCAGGCGTCTCCCCCGCGCTTTCGTCCCATGGCCTCACCAAAGCTACCTTGGTGGGAGATCAGCACAGGACATGCGACGGCTGATGTCTGAGAGCTGTTTTTCTAGTTAGATCGGGTAGGGAGCCCCTAAATCAGGAAGCAAGAAGGTCTTCCCATAGGTTCTCCTCCACTTGAGGAATCCTGCTCTGGATGCAGCCATGTCTCCGCGTCTGCAAGCGCACGGTTTGGCGCATGTACGAAGGCTCGGCGGCGGAAGTGGGGCCACTCGATCTACTCCTCTCAACCCTTGCTCTCTGCCTTTTGACCCGAACCAGTGGAAAATCGACCAAGCGTGCCGTCGGGCTGAAGCTCAGCGCCTGTGCTGCTTGCGGTGTGCGGACGCCTTCGATGTACATGTGACATGCCTGCAATGCAAGATTCGGCGGCGGATGCACTTTGACTCGGGGCTGCTGCCTTCAGGGGCCATGTGGGCACTTCCCCAAGTAGGGGTTCCCCCCCAACATACTTTCCAAAGACCAGGGCCCCATGTTCTATAGTCCGTGTTTTCGGAATTCCCCCCCCCCAAAAAAAGGGATACCCCGAATTTCGAAAACCCCCCTGAAGTGCGAATGTCAGATCCAAGCTCTTGGAAAGGCCCCTAAACCCTAAACCCTAAACCCTGAACCCTAAACCCTGAACCCTAAACCTGGGGACCACAGGACAAGGCTGTTGAGGTCCGGACGCGGTTCACAGGGATGAATGTCCCTGAGTGGGCAAACCATGTCAAAAGACCTCCCCCTCACACAACTAGCGGGCACAGCACATGCACTTGAAGCGCACATGTTAGCGCGAGGTGCTCCTGTTCTGACATGACATACCTGGATCGCTTGCACACGTCGCAGAATGGTGCTTTCCGAGGGCCTGGTGGCCGCGAGAGTTCTGACGACCTCAGTCTGTCGGCACCCGCAAAATACAGAGCCCTAAACCCCAAACCCCAAACCCTAAACCCTAAACCCTAAACCCTAAACCCTTATGCACGACAGCGCAGCCGGTCTTGGACCAGGACTCCATCTGCCTCTGTGGAAGGCCACTCACCTTCCAAAATGTGAGAGAAGAAGCAAACAGGAACCCTATGATAACATGTCTCTAATGTAACCGCTATTCCTAAACCCTAAACCCTAAACCCTAAACCCTAAACCCTAAACCCTAAACCGCCCCCTAGACCCTAATCGCTGCGTTCCGGCCTTGAGACTGAACCCTCACTGCCTGCTTGACTAATGGGTACTGAAGAGGGAGAAACTTTCCTAAACAAGTAGACGGGAGTAGATGGGCTAGTATGAGACATCCGCTAGGTACAGAGGTCGACCAACGGGCCTACGAAAAAGAACATGCTCTGGTCACGTGGAATGTCTAGCAAGCACTTGTTGTTTACCAGGTCTCTTTTGCTGTGGCAGCGCAAACTGCTAACATTTTGAGACGCTTCTTTCACGACTACCCTGTGCATTGAAGCTGTTGCCTGCGGCGTGTGCGACGGCGGAGGTGGTGGCGATTGGCCCAGCCTCCGCATGAATGTCACCGGAGCCAGCTGCAGGCGGCAAAGCTGCACCAACCCAATTCAGGTGAATGGACATCCTGATGAACTGGTTAAGCCCTGACAAACATGCCAGCGCATCCCCTCGTGCGGCCCAGAACCGGCATCATGCGAGTACCTTCAGGCCCCCGACAAAGTTATCTTAGCATACCAGAGGGACCTGAATAATTAGAATAGGGCTTACGGGGGTTGTTTTTGTACATTATATAGGAACCATAGGGGAGTACTGTCAGAAATTATTCCGACCACTGGATTTCACGCTGGGGCAGGCCCTTGCCACTGGCTGAAACCCTAAACCCCAAACCCCAAACCCCAAACCCTAAACCCCAAACCCCAAACCCTAAGAAGGCTGTGCTCTGACAACGGCGTCTGCGTGGCAGGGGTCACAGGCCCAGCTGAGCCTGCCCTCCAAGCCTGGGCAGCCGGGTCACTAGTAATGCTCGTAAAAAATAGTAGTAATCGAATCAATACAAATAATAGTATGAACAGTTATAATAAAAATAATAGCAATAATAGTAATAATAAAAATTGTAATAATCGTAATAATAGTAAAGGATAGAAATAGTAGTAGCAAAGTAGTAGTAACAATAATCATAGTAATCATAGTAATCACAGTCATCATCGTCATAACAGTACTGCTAGGAATAATCGTAGTCATGGTACTACTAGAAATCATCGAAGCAGGGAACCAACAAGCAAGACAGATTGAGATCTCCCTCTATAGGTGGCAGACAGGGGATGCCAACTCGGAACAAGAGGTAATCCATCGATGTCTTACAGGAAAGAGGAAAGATGTGGGAGCTTCCCCAAGTAAGGTTCCCCGAGTATACCCCCCAAATAATGTAATCCTGATTCTAGGAGCCCCGAAAAGGGTACCCCGATTTTCGGAAACCCCTCATCTGGCTCTGCAGCAAGGGATTGAAGCCGCATCTGACTAGGGAGCGCACTGGCTCGCGGGAGTAGTCGGCTGAGGGCTTCCTGCACTTGCGCTGGTCACCCTAAGCTGCCAACCCTAAACCCTAAACCCTAAGCCCAAACCCTAAACCCTAAACCCTAAACCCTAAACTCTTATATAAACCCTAAACAATCTTTCCTAGTGGAGGCAAGCTGGCCAAGGAGCCACTTCTTGGCCTTTGTGGTCTGTATTCACTTGAAGTGCCACACAGAAGTGCTCCGAAAGCCTCTCCAAACCACCCAAACCCCAGCCCCTAGACCCTAGACCCTAGACCCTAAACCCTAAACCCTAAACCCTAAACCCTAAGCCCTAAACCCTAAACCCTAAACCCTAAACCCTAAACCCTTAAACCCTAAACCCCTAAACCCTAAACCCTAAACCCCTAAACCCTAAACCCTAAACCCTAAACCCTGTGCCTGGGATGCCGGATGCCGGCAGTGGAGGCGCAGCATGCGAAGGTGGAGGATGCTGTGGGCCATGCATCCTTGGGGTCTTTTTACACCCCAAGCCCTGAACCCTAAACCCTGAACCCTGAACCCTGAACCCTAAACCCCAAACCCTAAATCCTAAACCCTAAACCCTAAACCCTAGACGTTTTACTATATGAAACAGACATATATTCTATACAAGATGCAAACAATATCTAATATCTATATAGATATGTATGGTTGTCACCCCACAGAGAGAGAGAGAGACACACACCGGTCTCCAAACCACTATAATTAGTAACTAGCGATGAAAACACGATTCCTCGAAATTCCAAAACCGAATGATTCCTGCAGGGGTCTCTCCGTATCAGCATCTCCAAATCAAAAAACATTTAAAAGTAAAAAAACATTCAAAAAAATTCAAAAAAAAAGCTCGGGGAGAGTTGTTTCTTTTTGTTCCTTTCCTCGGGCTTGTGGTATTTATTGGTATTGTTTTTGGGGTGGAAGTTCCCGATGGTCAAGCACCCAAGCCAGTAACAAAGTCGAGGAGCAGGCCCAAAAGTAAAAAGCAAAACACAAGCCACGGGGAGAATCTCTAGAACTCGTTTCGATTTTTCTTCTTTTAGTTTCTTGGTTTTTTTGACTTCTGCAAAGAGTTGTCTGTAGGGTGAAGGGCCCCTATTGGTCTACAGTTATCGCCTAGCAGATCTGTCTCCGGACTCCCAAATAGTACGTTGAGGGGGGCGCAACTCTTGGGAATTTATGGTTCAGGGGTTCAGGGTTCAGGGTTTAGGGTTTAGGGTTTAGGGTTTAGGGTTTAGGGTTTAGGGTTTAGGGTTTAGGGTTTAGGGTTTAGGTTAGGGCTCAGGGATCAGGGGTTTAGGGTTGCGCAGAAGTTGAATGGAGTCAGTGTGCCACGGGCTCTTTCAGTAGGGACTGGGTCTGCTGGAACTGCTCAAGGTACTTGGAGTTTCATGAGTACGTATAGCCCCAATTATAAGTCTACTTATCACCTACTTAGAGGACTTAAGGGGCTCATAGGTACAGCTAGAATTGCGGTTATACGTACCTTGAACCTCAAGGTAGTGCAGGTACATGGCAGGCAAGGGGTTGTATCAACTATTCGGGGTACCTTGTTGGGGTCCATAGAACAAGAAAATCCTACTATTTGGTGGTCTATTTTTAAGGGCCCCCTATACATTTTCTCGGAAACCCCCATACTCCAAACCGCAACTCTCCCTGCATCCGAGCCGCGACTGGTACTGTTGGAATTGCTGCGCTTGCTGAGCTTGCTGCTCATGCTGCTGCATGCTTTGTTGGAGCTGCTGCATCTGCTGGTGCTGTTGCTGCAAGTTTTCTTGCGGCAGGCTACTTTGCTGCAGGCTCTGCTGCAGACTTTGCTGCTGCTGCAAGTTCTGCTGGTGTTGCTGTTGGAAATTCTGCTGCTGCTGCTGCTGTTGCTGCTGCTGCTGTTGCTGGAACTGCTGTTGCAGCAGCTGCTGTTGCTGCTGCTGCTGTTGCTGCTGCTGCTGTTGTTGCTGCTGCTGATGTTGCTGCTGCTGAAGCTGCTGCTGAAGCTGCTGTTGCTGCTGTTGCTGCTGCTGTTGCTGCTGCTGTTGCTGTTGCTGCTGCTGTTGCTGCTGCTGTTGCTGCTGCTGTTGCTGCTGAAGCTGCTGAAGCTGCTGCTGTTGCTGGAACGGCTGTGGTGGCATCTGTGGTGATTGCATTTGCTGCTGAGGCTGCTGCATCTGCTGTGATGGAAACTGGGGCGGTGGTATGGACGCTTGTGGTGGATATTGTGCCTGAAATTGCTGAAACGGCTGCGATTGCAGCTGCTGTGCAGGAAACTGAGGGTTCGGCTGTTGTGTGTAAGAAGATTGGCTGGAAGGGTAGGGTGGCTGCGGCATGCCAGAAGGTGAAAACTGCTGAAAATGCTGAGCTTGAGGGTTGAACTGCTGCATGTGCTGCGGCGACATGGCCGGCGACATCTGCCTGAGAACAGAGCACGGCAGACCCCATCAGGCCTGTAGCCCTAAACCCTAAACCCTAAACCCTAAACCCGAAACCCTAAACCCTAAACCCTAAACCCTAAACCACCAAAGATCGAAGGAACCGAACTTCAGCTGGGGCTGCGGCCCGCGGGGGAGCTGCCCTGCAAACTGCGGGGAGGCCGGCCCTGCCTTGCTGGTGGGCGAAGGCCTCAGAATCGAAGCTTGGAAGCATGGGCCCTTTGTGGGTTTGGGGTTTGGGGTTTGGGGTTTAGGGTTTAGGGTTTAGGGTTTAGGGGTTCGGGGCTAGGGGTTACGGTTTGAAAGATACATATATACATATACATATACATATACATATACATATACATATACATATACATATACATATACATATACATATACATATACATATACATATACATATACAGAAACAAATACATACACATATGGGCGGCTGTCAATATTCATTCTTCCGGGAACGTCGGATGCTGAAAAAATCATGGTGCCGCCTTATGGCGAGAAGGATAACGAAGATCTGGAACGATGGCTTTGGCAAGTACAGAAGTGTAGTACTAATTGTGTACCCTATGCAAAATCATCAAAATCCTCGCAAAACACACTAGCGCCTTCATTTTTAGACTCAGGCGTCGTCTTCGGAACTACTGGAGCTAATGTTTCGCAAGCAAGCATCAGCATCCTCAGCTCATACCATGTCAGCTTTGGAAAGGAATGCCTAGCACCACCCTAGCGCTATCCTAGCGCCTGGGGGAGAGCTTGAAACCTGCATATACGCATGGTGCCACCTTGTGGCGAAGACATAAACCAGCAAGAGCGGAACTTCATATCGCACTTCCATCATATTTTACATACATGGTATTTTGACGTCCGCCCATATACATATCCGCCGACCCCCGCTGGAGCGCGGAGGCGTTAGTGAAGACCCATTCTCGGTCTTCCGGTCATCGCCCTACTCCCACCTTTTATGGCAGCCACCACCCTCATGCACCGACCCCACCGCCTCATCTGCACCGCTGTCATCCCGTCATGCAGTGTTTCAGAACGCCGCCCGTACCCTGAAACGAAGTGTTTTAAGGGGCTCCGGTGCCTGCCCTTTTCGCGCTCAAGGGGCTCCAGTGCACACCCGCAGCAAGCTTTGCAGCTGAGGGGCGTTGACAGCACTTGCATCTGTGGGGACCTCACAAAAGCAGCTACGGCCACTCTGCTGAGGGCTTGTGAACCACTGCTGCCTAGACGATTCCTGAAAAAAGACTCCCTTGATGTTGCGCTACGAGTACAACCACAGATCGCAACCGAAAGTATAGACTGACAGGAGAGACAGCAAAGATACTGCTACCGTCTCTTGTGTGGATGCTAGCCCATCGACACATTACAGCACAGTGTTTGCTCACCTGCTGCCCTACAAACAGAAACAGAAGAATGAGATTGCTGATAGCTCCACGGCCCATTTCTCACGACTTGCCGCCAGGGCACTGGGTCCCACGGACGAGTTGGAGCTGCGGCTGCTGGAAGTTTACCCTCAGACACAGTGCAGTCTCATGGGTGGTTAGCAAAAATATGGTCCCTTTTTGGATCCCTATTACAATACGGCACCTAATATTCAGGGTACTCAGAAGGGATCGTCATTTTGACAACCACCCTCATGAGTTCTCCGAGCTGAGTGCGGGGAAAACTCTCTCCGTGTATCGCTTGAAATCGTCAGCAACGTTGCAGGGCGAGCGTCTGCGGCTGCTGCATTCCCGGACTCATCTGTGCAGACCTGAGCATTGTTGTATGCACAAGAGCGGAATTAGAAATCATGGCCTGAAACTACGAACAAGATAAATATTTAGGCGTAGCAGTACTCGCGCGGACGCTGTGTCAGCGTGGAGTGCAGTGGTCTTTCTGCTGAGACACTGCACATGCCAAAAACCGTGTGGTTATTCCTTCCTACATAGGGGGTACCCCTATACCATACCAAAAAATACGATTACCCTTCGGACCCCCCAAAAAGGCTTCGGAAATCTCCACGTGACACTTGCTGCTCCACCCTAAACCCTAAACCTCAACCCTCAACTCTCAACCCTCAACCCTAAACCCTAAACCCTAAACCCACTAAACCCACTAAACCCTAAACCCACTAAACCCTAAACCCACTACCCTAAACCCTAAACCCTAAACCCTAAACCCTAAACCCTAATTAAACCCTAAACCCTAAACCCTAAACCTGAGCCGAGCAGCTCCTGCCCGGGTGGAAGCTGCACATGGACCGCCGGCACAGGCCTGGCCGTTGGATTCAAAGTTCATTTGGGGGGTTTAGGGTTTAGGGTTTAGGGTTTAGGGTTTAGGGTTTAGGGTTTAGGGTTTAGGGTTTAGAGTTTAGAGTTTAGGGTTTAGGGTTTAGGGTTTAGGGTTTAGGGTTTAGGGTTTCCGAGAATAGGTGGTACCCTCCTAGGGTCCCTCTTCAAGGGGGATTCTACTATTTTTTGAGGGGCAAAACGGGGTACCTCTATGGTAGGAAGCCCCATTTCGAGTTCAAGGGGCGGCGTGAACCACGGGCAACTAATTACCACGGCAATGCGTCACCAGCACGGCCTAGATTGTACCGGCCCCTGGGACCCTAAACCCTAAACCCTAGAACCCGAAATTTAGGTAGATGCTGCCGGGAAAGCTGTCCATGGTCCAGTGCTGGGGAGGCGGCGAGTGCTGCATGGAGCCAAGCGCCAGCCGTCTAAACTCCTGCGTTGGCGGTGCTTGGAAGAAGAAGAGGAGGGGCACACATCACTGCAGGCAGACATTTTGAGCTGCATACCACCAAACCTCTAAACAGCGACTTCAACTGCAAAACCTACGCCTAAACACCTCCCAAGACTTGGTTCACTCTCCCCCCAACACAAAAAAATGTCGAGGGCGGGCGTCTCTTCGTGAACCAACGGCACCCTAAACCCTAAACCCTAAACCCTTATCTCCGCCTCAGTAGGCGCTCTGTACACCCCTGACAACCCTGCCTCGGACTTCGAGGGGTCAGGGCTTTGGCTCAACTCCGCCTGGCGCGGTGCCGGTACGTACCAGACCTGAACCCTAAACCCTAAAACCCTAAACCCGAAACCCTGAAACCCTAATAAACAAACCTTGGAGAACCTTGCGCTTGTTGCCTTCTAACCGACAAGCGAAGGCAGAATCCTCCTCTACAGGAGCAAGTCACCCAAGCTCTGCCTGGACCATGTCACCGTCGAAACTACGAGGTGTGGATCCAGGACTGGGATAAAAGGCAAACTCGCCACCTCAGAGTCATGGCCAAGAACTCGGCAAGCCTGTTTAGGTTTAGGGTTTAGGGTTTAGGGTTTAGGGTTTAGGGTTTAGGGTTTAGGGTTTAGGGTTTAGGGTTTAGGGTTTAGGGTCTAGGGTCTAGGGTCTAGGGTCTAGGGTCTAGGGTCTAGGGTCTAGGGTCTAGGGTCTAGGGTTTAGGGTTTAGGGTTTAGGGTTTAGGGTGGCTTAGGCTTGGAGATCTCCCTTGCGCTTGAAGTCATAGCTGAGACAACCCCCTGGTGCACGCTTTGTTGACTCAAGCAACCACCGACTCAAACTACGGCAGGTGTCCAAGTCAAGAGATCGAATGCTGCAACTTGCTTGACTGCATCCTCACCCATCCCCAGAGAGCCCAATACCCCTTAATTCAGGAATAGACCTTAAATTATATAGGGATCCTTAATATGATTTAAGGTATACTCCTTATTTAAGGGGTATTGGGCTCTTTGGGTCCTGCTCCCAAGTCTCCTTCCACCCTCACACTGAACCTGTACTTTACACGCTTCCTGGCAATCCACGAGCAGTCCGCTCAAACAACCATTCCGAGATCCAGGCCGATGTCCTCAGAACTCACAGATTCGGTCTCGGCCTTGGGACTCTTTCCGCTTCCCTGGCCGGCGTGGATGCTGCCAGTATGTATCTTGGAGGGATCTTGGATCGGAGACCCTTCCCCGTTGAGACCGGTAAACCGCAGGAGGGGAAACTTCCCTGCACTCAAACATGGTACGTGGCCTTGCCACCAGATCGGTTCGCCGCAGTCTCTTTGGTTCTGCGCCGCCTCGGCCAGATCGCATACAGAAGCACAAACATGTCTCAAGCATCCTCCGACGAAGTTCCAGGACCTGAACTGCTGTTAGAAGGCTTCTCAATGGCTCTGACACGGGCAGAAAGCACAAGCTTCTGCGTCGTGCAACTTAGCGCCAGTGGGAGCCCCCGTCTGAGTCACGATAGCGCATGATGCTTGGGACCCACTACAAGAAACAAACGAAGCAGTTCCCTCTGAGCTGCTTGTCTATGCACCCAGTCGGCTTTGAACTGAAACGGTGAAATGGCACCCTTGCAATCCATCCTGCCATCTTGTGATCAAAATCGGAAAACATCCTGGTAGCAGCAAAAGTATGAGCTGGGACATTAGCTTCCAGAAGTTCATGTAGGAATGACTTCTTTGCAGGGTCGACGCTAGACGTGCGTGTCTCTGCCGCTGCTTTCAGCATTGAAAAGGGAACCTTGAACCAAAAAAGGGAAAAGGGTACCACTGGGCTACCAAGTTATAGAGAGCAGTGTTTAATATTATATACATATATATATATATAATCATAAGAATATTATATATGTATTCAAAAACTATTATATATGTAACTTAAATAAGTTAAACCAGTTTTCGTTTCATGATATGTATGTTAATTGTTGTCTAGATCAGTCCACTCCTGCGCATGTCACCTTAAGGCCCCTGCGCTGGTGATGTAGGACTGCGACTCCCACCCTGGTCCCAAGCGCAGGTTTAGGGTTTAAGGGTTAAAGGGCTAAGGGTTAAGGGTTAAGGGTTTAGGGTTTAGGGTTTAGGGTTTAGTGTTTAGGGTTTAGGGTTTAGGGTTTAGGGGTTAGGGTTCAAGGTTTAGGGTTTCTCGCTCTCCGATTTACCTAGCGCCCTCACCGGAG
>CAJNDS010002783.1:0-112500 GCA_905221605.1 Symbiodinium natans | reverse complement strand
TTTAGGAATTTCGGCTTAAGGCAAAAACTCCTAAATTCCTCAATTCCTAATTCCAGCGGGCCAGAAACCCAGAGGAATTAGAACTTCTGAAATTCCTTGAATTCCTTAAATTTCTAAATTCCTAATTCCCGGGAATTAGGAATTTAGGAGTTTTGGCCTTGAGCCAAAATTCCTAAATTCCTAATTCCCGGGAATTAGGAATTTAGGAATTTAAGGAAATCAAGGAATTTCAGAAGTTCTAATTCCTCTGGGTTTCCGGCCCGCTGGAATTAGGAATTTAGGAATTTAGGAGATTTGGGCTGTAGCCGAAATTCCTAAATTCCTAAATTCCTAATTTCCGGGAATTAGGAATTTAGGAATTTAGGAGTTTTGGCCTGTAGCCGAAATTCTTAAATTCCTAAATTCTTAATTCCAGCGGGCCAGAAACCCAGAGGAATTAGAACTTCTGAAATTCCTTGAATTCCTTGAATTCCTAAATTCCTAATTCCCGGAAATTCGGAAATTAGGAATTTAGGAGTTTTGGCCTTGAGCCGAAATTCCTAAATCCCTAAATTCCTAATTCCCGGGAATTAGGAATTTAAGAATTCAAGGAAAGCGGGCCAGAAACCCAGAGGAATTAGAACTTCTGAAACTCTTTGAATTCCTTAAATTCCTAAATTCCTAATTCCCGGAAATTAGGAATTTAGGAATTTAGGAGTTTCGGCTAAAGGCCGAAAATCATAAATTCCTAAATTCCTAATTCCAGCGGGCCGGAAACCCAGAGGAATTAGAACTTCTAAAATTCCTCGAAATCCTTAAATTCCTAAATTCCTAATTCCCGGGAATTAGGAATTTAGGAATTTCGGCTACAGGCCAAAACTCCTCAATTCCTAAATTCCTACTTCCAGCGGGCCGGAAACCCAAAGGAATTAGAACTTCTGAAATTCCTTGAATTCCTTAAATTCCTAAATTCCTAATTCCCGGGAATTAGGAATTTAGGAATTTACGAGTTTTGGCCTTGAGCCGAAATTCCTAAATTCTCAAATTCCTAATTCCCGGGAATTAGGAATTTAGAAATTTAAGGAACTCAAGGAATTTCAGAAGTTCTAATTCTTCTGGGTTTCCGGCCCGCTGGAAGTAGGAATTTAGGAATTTAGGAGTTTTGGGCCTGTAGCCGAAATTCCTAAATTCCTAAATTCCTAATTCCCAGGAATTAGGAATTTAGGAATTTAAGGAATTCAAGGAATTTCAGAAGTTCTAATTCTTCTGGGTTTCCGGCCCGCTGGAATTAGGAATTTAGGAATTTAAGGAATTCAAGGAATTTCAGAAGTTCTAATTCCTCTGGGTTTCCGGCCCGCTGGAATTAGGAATTTAGGAATTTAGGAGTTTTGGCCTGTAGCCGAAATTGCTAAATTCCTAAATTCCTAATTCCCGGGAATTAGGAATTTAAAAATTTAAGAGTTTTGGGCTGTAGCTGAAATTCCTAAATTCCTAATATTGCTAATTCCAGCGGGCCGGAAACCCAGAGGAATTAGAACTTCTGAAATTCCTTGAATTCCTTAAATTCCTAAATTCCTAATTCCCGGAAATTAGGAATTTTGGAATTTAGGAATTTGAGCCTTCAGCCGAAATTCCTAAATCCCTAAATTCCTAATTCCCGGGAATTAGGAATTTAGAAATTTAAGGAATTCAAGGAATTTCAGAAGTTCTAATTCTTCTGGGTTTCCGGCCCGCTGGAATTAGGAATTTAGGAATTTAGGAGTTTTGGGCCTGTAGCCGAAATTCCTAAATTCCTAAATTCCCAAATTCCTAATTTCCGGGAATTGGGAGTTTAGGAATTTAAGGAATTCAAGGAATTTCAGAAGTTCTAATTCCTCTGGGTTTCCGGCCCGCTGGAATTAGGAATTTAGGAATTTAGGAGTTTTGGCCTGTAGCCGAAATTCCTAAATTCCTAAATTCCTAATTCCCGGGAATTAGGAATTTAGAAATTTAAGAGTTTTGGGCTGTAGCTGAAATTCCTAAATTCCTAAATTGCTAATTCCAGCGGGCCGGAAACCCAGAGGAATTAGAACTTCTGAAATTCCTTGAATTCCTTAAATGCCTAAATTCCTAATTCCCGGAAATTAGGAATTTAGGAATTTTAGCCTTCAGCCGAAATTCCTAAATTCCTAAATTCCTAATTCCCGGGAATTAGGAATTTAGAAATTTACGGAATTCAAGGAATTTCAGAAGTTCTAATTCTTCTGGGTTTCCGGCCCGCTGGAATTATGAATTTAGGAATTTGATCTACGCCCCACTTTTTTTGTAAGAAACAGCCCCGCGTAGATCCAGGCAGATTTTGTCCATGGTGTTTTCTCAAAAAACACGAAGGACATAATCTGCCTGGGTCTGCGCGCCACTTTTTTGTAAGAAACAGCGCCGCGTAGATCCAGGCAGATTTTGTCCATGGTGTTTTTTCAAATAGATCCAGGCATATTTTTGTCTTTGGTGTTTTCTCAAAAAAACGACGGACAAAATCTGCCTGGATCTACGCGCCACGGTTTTTGTAAGAATACAGCCCTGCGTGGAATCCTGGGACGACCTTTCCCCCCCCCCCAGGATGTAAACTATTCAAAATATTCAACCTATCTAAATTATTTAAGTTCTTTAAACTCGGGTGGAAACTGAATAATCAAAAATTAAATATTTTAAGTCGTGGGGAGGGCCTTGGAGAGGGAGGCACAATTTACAAAATATAAAGAAATTATATATTTGGGGAACACAATTATTTAAATTATTTGAATTAGAGGGAATTTATGTATTTTAAAAATTCAAATAATTTACAGAATTTGAATCCTGGGGAGCCCAGTTATTCAAATTATTTAAACAATTCAAATTCGGGTGGAGATGCCCGTTAAATCAATTTTGAAAGCAAGAGGTTTTTGTTAAGTTTTTAAGGGTAGTAAGAGATTTTACAAATTGATGAGGACAGTGTCCTTCCGAGTCCTTACCCAGAATACTTGTTTCTTTGCAATTTGCAAGGGTTTTAAAAAATGTATGGGGCCTTTTCAAATCTTAAGGGGCCTCCGCGGCATATCGGTTAAGTATCAACAATCTTCGCGTGAAAAAATCCTCCGAGTTGTTTCTCCTGAAAAGAAAGGGAAAAATACCCTCAAATTCGGCTGGAGTCCCTTGAGTTTAGGCCTGACTCCCTTGCAATTCTTGGACATCATCTTTTTTCCTTCCCGTTCCCCTGATGTTTTGTCCAAGGGAAGCGTTTTTTTCACCCTGGAATCTCCCAGGTGCTCGAGTGCTTAAGCGAAACGAATATGCTTTGGTCCGGACCCTTAGACGAATAAGGTTTAGGAATAGGGTTAGGCTTAAGCATTAAACGAACAAGCTTCAGCCATAAGGCTCGCGCCCCTCCCCTCCTCTCCCGCAACCTCGTCGTGCCCAAGTGCGTGGTTTAGGAATCTCGAATTCATAGACCTCAGTGTCCGGCGCAAAACCTCGAACAAAGAAGGTTCATGCGCACGTTTTGGCCTGCAACGTTAAAAGAATAGGTTTAGGAACAAACAAATTGGAATGGACAGCGTCCTTCCGAGTCCTTCCCCAGAATATTTGTTTCTTTGCAATTTTCAAGGGTTTTTAAAGAATGCAAGGGGCCTTTTTAAATCTTAAGTGGCCTCTGTGGCATATTCGTTAAGTATCAACAATCTTCGCATGAAAAAAACCCTCCGAGTTGTTTCGCCTGAAGAAAAGGAAAAAACACCCTCAAACTCGGCTGGAGTCTCTTGAGTTTCGGCCTGATTCCCTTGAAATTCTTGGACATCCTCTTCTTCCCCTCGATTTTGAAGAAGCCCCTTGAGTTTTTTGCCGCTTCGATTCCCGTTCCCCTGATGTTTTGTCCAAGGGAAGCTTGTTTTTTCACTCTGAAATCTCCCAGGCGCTCGATTGCTTAAGCGAAACGAATATGCTTTGGTCCGGACCCTTAGACGAATAAGGTTTAGGAATAGGGTTAGGCTTAAGCATTAAACGAACAAGCTTCAGCCATAAGGCTCGCGCCCCTCCCCCCTCCCCCCCTCTCCCGCAACCTCGTCGTTCCCAAGTGCGTGGTTTAGGAATCTCGAAGTCATAGACCTCAGTGTCCGGCGCAAAACCTCGAACAAAGAAGGTTCATGCACACGTTTTGGCCTGAAACGCTAAAGGAATAGGTATATTTGTTTCTTTGCAATTTTCAAGGGTTTTAAAAGAATGCAAGGGGCCTTTTCAAATCTTAAGTGGCCTCTGTGGCATATTCGTTAAGTATCAACAATCTTCGCATGAAAAAAACCCTCCGAGTTGTTTCGCCTGAAGAAAAGGAAAAAACACCCTCAAACTCGGCTGGAGTCTCTTGAGTTTCGGCCTGATTCCCTTGAAATTCTTGGACATCCTCTTCTTCCCCTCGATTTTGAAGAAGCCCCTTGAGTTTTTTGCCGCTTCGATTCCCGTTCCCCTGATGTTTTGTCCAAGGGAAGCTTGTTTTTTCACTCTGAAATCTCCCAGGCGCTCGATTGCTTAAGCGAAACGAATATGCTTTGGTCCGGACCCTTAGACGAATAAGGTTTAGGAATAGGGTTAGGCTTAAGCATTAAACGAACAAGCTTCAGCCATAAGGCTCGCGCCCCTCCCCCCTCCCCCCCTCTCCCGCAACCTCGTCGTTCCCAAGTGCGTGGTTTCTCGAATTCATAGACCTCAGTGTCCGGCGCAAAACCTCGAACAAAGAAGGTTCATGCACACGTTTTGGCCTGAAACGCTAAAAGAATAGGTATATTTGTTTCTTTGCAATTTTCAAGGGTTTTAAAAGAATGCAAGGGGCCTTTTCAAATCTTAAGTGGCCTCTGTGGCATATTCGTTAAGTATCAACAATCTTCGCATGAAAAAACCCTCCGAGTTGTTTCTCCTGAAGAAAAGGAAAAATACCCTCAAACTCGGCTGGAGTCTCTTGAGTTTCGGCCTGATTCCGTTGAAATTCTTGGACATCCTCTTCTTCCCCTCGATTTTGAAGAAGCCCCTTGAGTTTTTTGCCGCTTCGATTCCCGTTCCCCTGATGTTTTGTCCAAGGGAAGCGTTTTTTTTTTCACTCTGAAATCTCCCAGGCGCTCGATTGCTTAAGCGAAACGAATATGCTTTGGTCCGGACCCTTAGACGAATAAGGTTTAGGAATAGGGTTAGGCTTAAGCATTAAACGAACAAGCTTCAGCCATAAGGCTCGCGCCCCTCCCCCCCTCTCCCGCAACCTCGTCGTGCCCAGGTGCGTGGTTTAGGAATCTAGAATTATTAGACCTCAGTGTCCGGCGCAAAACCTCAAACAAAGAAGGTTCATGCATATGTTTTGGCCTGCAACGTTAAAAGAATAGTATTAGGAAGGCAATGTCCCAAAACTACAGAAGCATGCGTACAGCTTGGAATAGGGTTTGACCCTGGCCTTAATCGAATACGGTGCTTAGAAATCTAAACGTAAGAAAAATGGGTAGGGTTTATGAGATATTTATTTGTGATTATTGGGGATAATTCATGTGTGAGAAATGATAATTGTTTTCGGTGACCCTTTGGGAAACATTGAAATGACAACCCATGTGCTTGCGAGCAAGTCGGGCTTGTGGGAAGGCCCAGAACCCAGATACTTGCTCACAATATTCTCGCTGCCCCGGGGTTACATACAAAAACACCAATGCCCTCAAATACTTCCTAGTCTTTCGGTTTAGGATTACCGCCCTTTCCTCTCCATTTCTTTATTTGATATACAATACAGACACGCTACATACCTGCACGATGTGGGTAGAAATTCCTAGCTGTTCATGCAACACATACATCCTATGTACCTGTGCGACGCGTTAGAAATTCTACCTTTTCACACAACGCATATACTCTTCGTTTTTTGGAAAGAACACGAGGGACGAAGAGAAAGGACCTTCTCTTCCCATTTTCCTCGTCAAAAGGAAAAAGAAAATATCTGGATAGAATTGAAGAGAGAAGAGAGCGATGGAAAAGCAATGAGAAACAAGAAGGATAGCCTTTTCAGTCTATATAATGTTTCCTTCTTCTGATCGTTTGTTCTTCTGTCTTCGGTTTGTGCCTTGCCTTCCGCTTTTCCTTTGAAGAAGACAGAAAGGAAAGGGTGCGAATGGAGTTTCCTTTGCACGCTTTGATGAGAGGAACACGTAAAGAAGAGAAGAGAAAAGAAGAGAAGACATGGAGACTGAGGACAGGGGGGGTTTCTTCCTCCTCTGACCTATCCATTTTCTGAATAAGATAAAAGAGAAGCGCTCTTGTCCATTCTTTGTTGTGCAGTCTCTTCCTCTCTCGCTGAATGAGAAAAGAAAAGAGCAAGGCCACCGAAAAGGGACAAGGAGAACTTCTTCTTCGTTTCTTTAGCAGTTCCCTTGAGTTTCCTAAGCAAAAAAGAACAGAAGACCTGGGAATGCAGGAGAGAAAGAAAGCAAAGAGAGGGTGTAAGGGCACTCAGCGGCCTCCCTTCTTGCCACGAACAAAAACAATCCATCCTCCCCTCTTTTCCCGTCCATTAACTTCTCCTTTCCTTGTCCTCTTGTGTATTCATTTGTCACGTGTAAAAGAAAGCAAAGAAGAGAGAGGAGAGAAAAGAGAGACGAGAGAGGATGATGGTGGCGAGATTCATGTGTATTCTTGCATGTTCAGTTTTCCTGCTGTAAGAAAAGCGCTAAAGAAGTGGGAAAACAAAGACGATGCAGGATGAGTAGTGAGTGAAATTGGCGCCTTGCATATGTATTTGTCTTTCTGTAACGAGATAGACTACAGAACAGGGATAAGAGGGCAGAGGGAATTTCTTCGCCCTGTCGTATTCCTTTCTTCCAGACGAGAAGCAAATGGATAAGACAAGATGGAAAGAGACATTCTTTGCTTCGCTGCAGATTGTGGGAAGAAAAACAATGAGTTTAGAATCCAACAGTAGACTGCTTGGGGAACAAGGTTTCCCTTTGCTCTTTTTGTGAAAGTCGGGCAAAGAAGAGAGAGAGAGAGAGAGAGAGAGAGAGAGAGAGAGAGAGAGAGAGAGACAGACAGACAGAGAGAGAAGAGAGAGAAAGCGAAGGATGAAGGTAGGAGATGATCTGCAAGAAGAGAGCTGATCAAGATCGAGAAGAGAGGAGAGGGAGTTTCTTCTTCTTCCGCTTATGTATCCGTTGTTTTTTCCAAGCATTCCTTGCTGTTTCCCTTCTACTGCGTCTTCCTCTCTTGCTGACTGAGAAAAGACAAGATTCTTAAGATCAAGGACAGCGGAAGGGACAGGGAAACCTTTTTCGCCTTTCTTATCTGTCCCTTTGAATCTCCTCAAACCATGAACAGAAGACATAGGCACGCAGGAGAGAAAGAAGGCAAATGAGAGCGAACACAGGAAATTAACCCTGCTCCAGGGGGCGAGGGAGCCCCTTTCTGCAACTCACAAAACAATGTTTTCTTCCCTCTCTCTGATCGTCCATTTGCTTCTTTTTGACCTGTCTTATTTTGCCCGTAAGAGAAGACAAGCACTCGGGTCAGCTCCTTGTCGTTTTCTCCCAGTTGTCTCTTCATGTCTTTTTGTGTATTCATTTGTTTCGTATGCAAGAAAAGAGCCAAAGCAGACGGAAAAGCGAGGAGTGCGTTTCCTCCCAGTCTTATGCGCTCATTCTTCTCAATAAGATAATAGAGAGAAGCACTCTGGTTCATTCTTTGCTGTTTTCATCCTACAATCTCTTCCTCTCTCGCTGAACGAGAAAAGAAGAGAGCAAGGGCAACGACAAGGTACAAGGAAAACTTCTTCCTACTTTTGTCCATTCTTTATTGTTTCCCCCCTGCAGTCTCTTCCTCTCTCGCTGAATGAGAAAAGAAAAGAGCAAGGGCAACGAAAAGGGACACGGAAAGCGTCTTCCTCTTTTTTTTGCAGTTCCCTTGAGTTTCCTAAGCAAAAAAGAACAGAAGACCTGGGAATGCAGGAGAGAAAGAAAGCAAAGAGAGGGTGTAAGGGCACTCAGCGGCCTCCCTTCTTGCCACGAACAAAAACAATCCATCCTCCCCTCTTTTCCCGTCCATTAACTTCTCTTTTCCTTGTCCTCTTGTGTATTCATTTGTCACGTGTGTAAGAAAATATTTGGCTTCGAACATCCCCACCCTCTCTTGGTAGAGATACTCTGGGGTTGGGCACTCCAGCAACACTCTGGGGCTGGGCTCTCGAGGGAGACACTGGGGTTGGGCTTCAGGGAGACTCTGGGTTTGGGCACTGGGGTTGGGCCTCTGGGGTTGGGCCTCCAGAAACTCTGGGGTTGGAGACTCTGGGCTGGGCACTCCTGGAAACGGTGGGGTTGGGCGCCCTAGGGAGACTCTGGGGCTGGGCTGGGGTTGTCTGGGGTTGGGCACTCCAGGGCCACTCTAGAGTTGGGCACTCCAGGGACACTTTGAGGTTGGGCGCTCCAGGGATGAGCGAGGAGTAGACCGGGCGAGGAGAAGAGTTCCGGGCGAGGAGAAGAGTCCCGGGCAAGGAGAAGAGTTGAGGTCAAAATCAAACAACCCCACACCGAGGGTGGGCAACAAAGAAGAGAGAAGGGAGATAAGAGAGACGAGCGAGGATGATGGTGGCGAGATTCATGTGCATTCTTGCATGTTCCGTTTTCCTGCTGTAAGAAAAGCGTGGGAAAAGAAAGACGTGGCAGGATGAGTAGTGACTGAAATTGGCGCCTTGTATATGTATTTGTCTTTCTGTAACGAGATAGACTATAGAACAGGGATAAGAGGGGAGGGGGAATTTCTTCGCACGCCCGACTTTCACAAAAAGAGCAAAGGGAAGCCTTGTTCCCCAAGCAGTCTACTGTTGGATTCTAAACTCATTGTTTTCTTCCCACAATCTGCAGCGAAGCAAAGAATGTCTCTTTCCATCTCGTCTTATCCATTTGCTTCTCGTCTGGAAGAAAGGAACAAAGAAGAGAGGGAGAGAGAGAGAGAGAGGAGAGAGAATGCGAAGGATGAAGGTAGGAGATGATCTGCAAGAAGAGAGCTGAACAAGATCGAGAAGAGAGGAGAGGGAGTTTCTTCTTCTTCCTCTTATGTATCCGTTGTTTTTTTCAAGCGTTCCTTGCTGTTTCCCTTCTACTGTGTCTTCCTCTCTTGCTGACTGAGAAAAGACAAGATTCTTAAGATCAAGGACAGCGAAAGGGACAGGGAAACCTTTTTCGCCTTTCTTATCTGTCCCTTTGAATCTCCTCAAACCATGAACAGAAGACATAGGCACGCAGGAGAGAAAGAAAGCAAATGAGAGCGAACACAGGAAATCAACCCTGCTCCAGGAAAAGAGGGAGCCCCTTTCTGCAACTCACAAAACAATTGTTTCTTCCCTCTCTCTGATCGTCAGTTTGCTTCTTTTTGACCTGTCTTATTTTGACTCATCTTCTTGCATTTTATCCTTTCTCCTTTGTAAGAACACAGCCAAAGAAGAGGCTGCGGGAGGGTGAACACCTTTTACCGACATATTCCCTTCAATCTACTCGAATAGAAGACGGAACAGAAGACGTCGGAACACGAGAAAGAAGGCAACAGAGGGAGAATTACTGGAGTCTGCCATTTGCTTTTCCTGTCTCCTTTGTAAGAAAAAGCCAAAGAAGAGGTTGAAGAGGAGACGGAGGATGAAGAAGGCAAAATGGAAGGAATGAGCGGGCTCAACCCTGCTCTAGGGGGGGAACCCCCTTTTGCAACGATCTCGTCTAGAAGAAAGGAACAAAGTGTGCGTGTGTGGGTGTGTTGTGTGTGGAGAACAATTAAAAGGTCATATCATACATAAAGGTTCCTGCCACATATATATATATATTTTTTTTTTTCTATGTATCTGTAGGGCTTAGGGTTCAGGGTTTAGGGTATGTACAGTGTTGAATATTCAGTGAACTTCAAGGTCTAGTGTTGCTGCCTCCAGGTCTGGCAGAACTCATCCTCGTCGGTGGGGAAGAAGCGCCCACTCCGATCCTGGCCAGTCTTCTGGCCCATGGGGTTTTAGGGTTTAGAGCTTAGGGCTTAGGGCCTAGGGTTTAGGGTTTAGGGTTAGGGTTTAGGGTTTCGGGTTTAGGGTTTAGGCTTAGAATCGAGACTGCACAGCCACAGTCCATGCTTGTTACGTTCAGGACATACAATTGGGGCGAAGCAACCCGGAACAATGCTCCGACACTCTGCGTGCGCGCACGTGTGCGTTCAAGTCAATACAAGTGCCGGAGATCAAGGCGTTTCAGTAGAGTAGCTTTAGGGTTAAGGGTTAAGGGTTTAGGGTTTAGGGCTTAGGGTTTAGGATTTAGGGTTTAGGGTTTAGGGTTAGGGTTTCGGCCTTAGGGCTTAGGGCTTAGGGCTTAGGGCTTAGGGTTTAGGGTTTAGGGTTCAGGGTTCAGGGTTTAGGGTTTAGGGTTTAGGGGGTGCACTTGCGAAGTCACCGACTGACAGCACAGCCTTGTGCTTTGCCTGAAAACCCAAACCATCTCAACACCTACTATTATGAATATATATATAATATTCTATACTATGTACTATGTATTATGTCTTATGTATTATGTCTTATATATTTCTATATTATGTATTATGTATGATGTATCTTTATATTATGTATGATATATCTCTATATTATGTATGATATATTTTATACTAAATAGTACAACTCGATCCACGCCTTGCTCGCTCGCTTTGGCGACTTCTTCGGCTTCGCTGTCGGCGCCTGAATGCCCTGACCAAGCCACGGGCCCTCCAACACTCTGCCAGAATTAGGGTTTAGGGTTTAGGGTTTAGGGTTTAGGGTTTAGGGTTTAGGGTTTAGGGTTTAGGGTTTAGGGTTTAGGGGATTGAAGCAAAAAGCCATGGAGAAAAAGCAAAAGCGAGAAGCAACAACCTGTGAAGCCCTTGCATGACGCAGTCAAAGATGGGGGAGGCAGCTCCTTGAATCCTGCAACCCTCCCCTCTAAACCCTAAACCCTCTAAACCCTAAACCCTCTAAACCCTAAACCCTAAACCCTAAACCCTAAACCCTAAACCCTAAACCCTGCGAATCTTCGCGACCTCCATGGTGTGCTTGGTGGTAGCCCTGATGAGCCAGTTTTCATCTTGCTGCATCAACTCGTACCTGTCACGAAAGGGTCTTCGGATGTTGGGTTTAGGGTTTAGGGTTTAGAGTTTAGGGTTTAGGGTTTAGGGTTTAGGGTTTAGGGTTTAGGGTTTAGGGTTTAGGGTTTAGGGCTTAGGGTTTAGGGCTTAGGGTTTAGGGCTTAGGGTTTAGGGTTCGGATGTTTCTCGGATTCGGGCCCGACACGCGGGCTGCGAAAACAAGCAAACATGCACGAGGGGCCGCTGCTTCTCGGAGTTCGAGGCCTCCACCACCTCCAACACATCCTGAAATTTTACGACATAAAGGGTTTAGGGTTTAGGGTTTAGGGTTTAGGGTTTAGGGTTTAGGGTTTAGGGTTTAGGGTTTAGGGGTGCCTTATGGGGCATGGGGGGGGGGGTCCTGATGATAAGGGAATCTGCATGAGGGGGGGGGGGGGGGTTTCCTGATGATAAGGGAATCCTACTACTTGGGGGGTCTATTTTGGGGGTCACTATTTTCGGAAACCCCCTCCTGAGGATGAGCAATGTGCAGCACGAGGCATGCTCGCAGCTCATGACAAAAGCAATGCGTAGCAATGCGCATTTGCGCTGCTTCAGACCACTTCGGCCCCAAGCCCCAAATTGAGGAGGGATTGGAAATATTAGCACGTTAGTATGTTATTATATGAAGCAGGGTATATATTTCTGTTTTTGGTGAGTGTATATATATATATATAAGGTTCCTTTTAGGTATTGGTGACTGTATATACCTGGTGTCCTTTTGGGGATACAAGAAATATAAACCCTACTTCATATGATTATGATGTTATGATATTGCATTTTGCTGATATCATTGTATTGTTCTGTTAGTGCATTTTTATAAAAAGAAGAAAAAGATACTGCTGTATTGTTAAATTGTTAGTATGATTATCTTGTATTGTTACATTTTCCGTATATTGTTATATGATTACATGTTTGCATTGTTATACTTCTTATCCTGTTTGGCAACTTATATTTCTTCTTTGTCTTACTATCTTACTATCTGACTATCTTGTTGTCTTACTATCTTCTTCTCTCGTTATCTCATTTTCTGATTATCGTGTTGTCTGATTTTCTTATTGTATTGCATGCGATTATTGTCGTACTTTCTTACTTTTCATTTTCGTACTTCTTCATTCTATTATACTAGTATATTGCGAGAAAAATAGCATATTCTAGAAAATTCGCTAGATTATTGTATAAGGTCAGTAAAGTGAAGAGTGCCAGTCATGGCAGTCGTGTGCCTCCGTCTTCACGCCGCCGAAAAGTGGCGCGATCGCCAGTAGGTCGGCCAGCGCCACGAAGCCTGCGAGGTGTTCTACTTTTACATTCTTACTAAACCCTAAGCCCTAAACCCTAAACCCTAAACCCTAAGTATGCTTATATTCCTCTATTCTTGTATCTGTCATGTTTTCCTCTACGAACCTGCGACCTGCTTTCCCGGAGAAGCGTTGGCGCCCACAGAAGATCCCACAAAAACCTCAAACCCAAAAGGCACACCAAAACCAAAAGCAGCAAAAAAATAGCAGCACAACAAAACAAACAAGATTACAGACAAAATCAGTTAGAGGGTCCGTCGAAGGGTGGTGTCTGCACATCTGTTGTGGCGTTGGTTTTGCTTTGCTCGTTGTTCTGGTTTGGGTTTTAACGAACTTGCATAACTTGTAGATCCAGAAGAACACGCTGCACGTTGACTGTACACAAGGCAAGGCCAACTTATGAATCGTGCCCTGGTGCTCCTCCGTCGGTAATGGGAAGATCAAGTTGTTTGGCTCCATGACGTAGGACATATGACCTGAGCCCAGGACTTAATCAGCAATATTATATGCCCACTTCTCTACATTATGATTTTGTTGGGGGTTGCTACTACAAGGAGGCCCCGAATGTTTAGGGCACCCAAACAGAAGGGCCCACAATTTAGAGAAGTGACCAATGCTATGATGGGGTGACTGGCCACTCGCGGAAGCACTCCTCCGGTTTCTGCGGTTCTGGGGGCCCCGCAATTTTTTGCTGAGCACGGTACGAGCATCATCGCTTTCCCTGCACGTGCAGAAGACTCGCACAATCACCCAACTCCTCATGACAAGGGTTTAGGGTTTAGGGTTTAGGCTTTAGGCTTTAGGCTTTAGGCTTTAGGCTTTAGGCTTTAGGCTTTAGGCTTTAGGCTTTAGGCTTTAGGCTTTAGGCTTTAGGCTTTAGGCTTTAGGCTTTAGGCTTTAGGGTACAAGGATTCGAGAATCCTGAGCCTGAAGACCTGCTCAACACGCAGGGTGGTCTGCCATGCGACAGGGGGTTGTGCGAAATTCGGAATGGCTGCTGTTGCAGTAGAGCTCCATGGTTGCAAAAAGGATCACAAGAAAACCACCCTCGATAGGTGCAGACATCTCAAGGTCATTCGGACGTTCGATGATGTTCTATGGCTCCGGCCGCACGCGCATCTTCTCCAGCATCTCTGCCAAGACAGCTCCAGACATTTTGGCCTCAGAGCGTCTCAGAGAAGACTCTTTGATGAGTATATGGTGGCTTTCCAGAATAGAGAAGTACCTAAGTACCCTGATTGGAGGCGGGGGGGTGAAGGCCTTTTAGAAGGAGGATACTGTTTTGGGCGGTCCCCAAATTTAAATGCCCACACTAGGTTCGAATGACACAGGACTTCGATGAATCGTCTGGTGTGGTGAGTCTCTTGCTTCTCAAAGAATGTTTTCAAGGCCCCGCGGTCCCTGCTGCGAATCCGCATCTAAACGCAGACGAAGCTGCTAAGAGTCCAGATCCAAGTCTTGAACGTGAAGAACTTTATCTCGAAGAATGGCTGCAAGCGAACCGCGTGAAGTCCGGCTGTCCTTCTGTCAAGAGCAGGGGAAGATGGCACAGCGGACCCATCCCTTTAGGCTTTTGCACAGCTCCGCTTGAGCAGACAGCCCACTGCCATGTAAGGCTAAACTAAGAAACTGCTACAATCAATGCCGCACACTCTAGCTCGGGCCGGCACTAAGCATCACAATTCTTGACAGATGCCACTAGAGCTCCATCCAAGGCAGGCGGCGGCAGTACTTTCACAATGCCCCTTCGCAATCAGCATGATGAGCTATTGTTGGTGTGCGCAATCTTTCGAACTGCCATCTGCCTGTGCTGTTCTGCTGATCATCGTAGTCGCTGTTGCTGATTCAGTTCATGACGAACTGTTGCAGGAAGTCAGTCTTTGTGTGACTTTGGTATCATACAGTGCATGCGAACACTAGGCATTTCACACTGAACTGTTGAACCCGGGCTCTGGCATAGGCTGCGAGAAGTCGCTTCTCCAGATGTGAAATGCACCACAGCAGCTGAAACGAGAGCACAGTCCTGCATCGCCAAACCCTTGCACCACTTTTTTGGCTCCCAAGCATGTGCATGGCATAAGACTCCACACCTTCCGGATGGAATCATGGCTTGCGTAGTGCATACCGCGGCCTCATTACTTCTCATACCAACTCGTATATCCAAGCTCGCATGATCTCCCACAAAGCATCTGGCTTGACACCCAATGTGGTGCGTGCTGCTGCTCGCAGAACTGCGCTGGAACGGCTGATTGGACTGGCTTGCGGGAGTTCAGCTGACTCTGCTCAGCCGCACGAAGCAGAGCTTTGTACATCACTTGCGCCGCTCAAATTTCAGTTTTACAACAACCAGGAGCACACTTGCTTTTCCAAACCTCAGGGATTATGATGTTCCGGTTCTTGCCAGGAACAATGGCTACATCGTTCTTATTCTCATTGCGGGGAATGGCTGGGAATGCTGCTATCCCGGCTTCCCACTGCTACTGTTGGCGTTGGCTGGCTCTTCTGAGCTCTTCAACTCCAGAGGGCCCAGGCTACCTCGATTGCTGGTCCACTGGCTCATGCTATGCAATTGCCAAGGCACTGCGATGCATTCCGTTCAGGTCTTAGACTGGTCAGGATCCAGAGCTGCGGGCCTTGTAGGGGGACAAAAAAAAACCTTGAAGGTCGGAATCGTGGTAGCCCTCAGAGCATAGCACCACTCATGCCGCTCCTCAGCTGCTTCGTGACGAACCAAAACAAGACGAGCTTTGGTCGACTGCCGGTCGAATCTTGCAGGTGGGCTTATACATCTCACAAAATCTCACCCCTTCATGGCCCTTTTACACCCCAAACAGAAAAGAATCCCTTTAAAGGGACCCCCAAAAAGGGTACCCCCCCATTTTCGTAGACCCCTCATGTCACAAGAATGGATTTTTCCATAGTTTCCCATCCTCCGGCTGCCGAGGCTCCACATCACCGATCACCCCGGTCGGGTGCACCGCCGCCACCGCCACCGCCACCGCCGCCGCCTCTATCCTGGGAGAAGGACAAGGTATTCTTATGCAATATTCCTACAGTCCCTACTGCTATCATGACGATGATCACTACTATTATAAATATTCCGATTCCTACTACCTCTAGTATGATCACGATTCTTCTTCTTTCCGATTATTCCTAGCATTGCTAGAATTACTGCTGTTGCTGATATTACTATTGCTACTGTTACTACGTTTTGTGCTATCATTGTTATTGCTGGTTTCACTCTTCGTACTATTACTACGATCATTACTAGTATTACCGTTGGTACTACTACTAGTGTTGAGATTATGATTACTATTATTGTTACTATCATTTCCACTATTTCTATGCTTGTTATTATTACAATGATTTTGTGCAGTAATCTGTTTTACTACTATTGTTTCCACTATTACTACTATTTCCTAATTGTTCCAAAATTCCTATTAGTACTATTGCGACCATCATAGCCTTTGGTGGCCCCAAGTATACTGTGCCAGGGTTTGGGGTTTACAGTTTTAGGGTTTAGGGTTTAGTTGCTGTTCCGCAAAGTGGGAAGCAAATCTTGAGATCATGTAGAAAATTATCGGCCTGGGAGCTATGCCAGGCAAGGGCGAGCGCGTTTGGGCGGTGTCCACGCATTGGTGACCCCTTACGGAAATCGAGATCTCCGAAATTGCAAGCCCCGAGTATGGAAGGCCGCGCACCTTGGTAGCAGAAGCCCAAAAGGATCATAAAGCCCAATCAATGCGACAAGGCTCGCGTCTGTCGTCACCACGGTCGCGGCGATCGCGGTCTCGATCACGATCACGATCCCCACGGTCCCCACCACGGTCCCCACCACGATCCCCACCACGGTCTCGATCGCCTGCACTGGCGCCAGAGAACAGGCACAAAACAGGGATGTTGGTCCGCTGCCCCGTTTCCACCATGTCTGAGATTGCGGACTGTAAAAGGGTCTTGGAAGCATCGTCAAACTAACTGCTGGACGCAACTGCAACAAGAACTGCTGGCGAGATGCGATCACGGTCGCGTCTGTCCCTGGCAAAGGCGTCTTTGGCGCTCATGCACATCATGTGTCTGCAGCGCGCATGTCTCAAGTTCTCTTATGGAGTGCAGTGCAGCTTGCAGCTTTCATGGCACAACATGGACTCTGAGGGGTGCTGCAAAGCTCCCAAACACCAAGCGCAGCATGGACTCGGAACTACTTGCGGCCATCATGGAACCAACAATTGGGACACGCAAAATGCAGATCGT
This sequence comes from Symbiodinium natans, assembly GCA_905221605.1. NCBI lineage: Eukaryota > Dinophyceae > Suessiales > Symbiodiniaceae > Symbiodinium > Symbiodinium natans. Next base: position 95,833 of record CAJNDS010002783.1, on the reverse strand, counting down.
CGCTTTCTTGTGCACTTTGTAAAAAAAGTATGGGCTCCACCCTAAACACTAAACACGAAGCACTGAACACTGAACCCTAAACCCTAGACCCTAAACCCTAAACCCTAAACCCTAAACCCTAAACCCTAAACCCTAAACCCTATCCACTCGCATAAGGCCCTCGGGCCTGTCGTGACGGCCACCTCGCGCCTCATCCCGGCCACCCCTCTGCCGGCTCCGACTTCGATCTCGCTCCTGCCCAGAACCAAAGGTCGTAGTCAGAAGAATGAGTGAGAATAGCCATGTTTAGGGTTTAGGGTATAGGGTTTAGGGTTTAGGGTTTCGGGTTTAGGGTTTAGGGTTAGGGTGTAGGATAAGAATAGCTACTAAGCATAATCCAAGTAACCATAGCAATGAAAGCAATAGTAACTGCAATGGCAACAGGAATAGTAGTAACAGCATAGTAGTAATAATTGTTGTAGCAAGAAAATGATTAAGAATAACAATACAAATAGTAATTAGTCATGACGGTAATAACTACGTAGTACGAATCGCGAGTTTAAAAAATAACAGTAACAATAACAATAACAATAACAATAGCAATAGCAATAGCAATAGCAATAGCAATAGTAACAACAGCATAATAGTACTAATCGTCATGATAGTAAGAAGAGTGGTGATAACAATACCCCGCCTCTCCCCCCACCCCCACCTGAAATTCGCGCCGACGGAAACACCTTAAGGGGAATCTATTGAATCTATCTATTTGGGGCACAAAAGCGGCAGAGAGAGATAGAAAGAAAGAAAGAAAGAGAGAAAGAGAGAAAGAGAGAAAGAGAGAAAGAGAGAAAGAGAGAAAGAGAGAAAGAGAGAAAGAGAGAAAGAGAGAAAGAGAGAAAGAGAGAAAGAGAGAAAGAGAGAAAAAGAGAAAGAGAGAAAGAGAGAAAGAGAGAAAGAGAGAAAGAGAGAAAGAGAGAAAGAGAGAAAGAGAGAAAGAGAGAAAGAGAGAAAGAGAGAAAGAGAGAAAGAGAGAAAGAGAAAGAGATAAAGACAGAAAGACAGAAAGACAGAAATTTGGTACCAGTCCTTCATGGACTGCCGGAGCTCACGCTCGTGCACCTTGCAGGACATCCTAAGCAGCAAATCCTGTAATCACGAACCCCTCTCACGGCGACCAATGCTTCATCGCAAGCCGAAAGCAAAGTTCAAGAGTTTGCGTTTGGGGTTAGGCTCGCTCAGCATATCCCGATTCCCTTGCTCGGGGCCTTTTCATGTTCTAGGTGGAAGCCCGCTCGCAAGGCAAGTCTGCATCCTACACAAAGCCGAAACTACTACCTTGGAGGACCTCCTAGGCCACACCCTCAACCCCAAACCCTACAAACTAAACCCTAAACCCTAAACTCCAAACCCTTAACCCTAAAGCTGAAATAGGCATGCAGGAAGTCAGCCGCAGCGCCTTGCTGCCAATGGCGGCTGCATACTCAGGGTCCTGGCATTGCTTTGCCCGTACCTCTTACCTACGCCAAGGGCCACCTCACCTATAACCTCTGTAGGTCTGCAACTTCGCCCAACCCTTCTCCCGGACGCTTTCCCAGAAGTTCCTTGACGGGCTTTCCCTCTCGAAGGTCGCGGAGCATCATCATGACGAGGGAAGAAGGCTTGTTGGAGCGCTCGAGATGCCTTGTGGCTTGTAGCTGATATCGACACAACACCCAACCTTTGGTTGTTCGGTTCTTCTGTTATTATACTATATTGTATTATATTATATTATATTATGTGATATTGTGTGTTATGTTATATTATATGTACATGAGTACATTATTCGTTAGTGTAAACTTTGTTCTCGCAGAGTGGCTTGGCAAGCTTCGCGAGGTCACCGTCCACATCGTCACGATTTTCCATCACCTACACGAGCCGCTTGAGTTGCGCGTCAATTTATAAGGCCCTGGTAGGATGGTCTTGGGACACAGTGAGCACAACCAAAAACCAGCGCATGGGGTGATGGGAGCAAATGGCAAACATCAGACGCGAATGAGAACTAGCTCTGGCTTCAGGGTTTAGGGTTTAGGGTTGAGGGTTTAGGGTTTAGGGTTTAGGGTTTGGAACATACAGAGACCCATGACACCTCCGCCAGCTTCACAGCAGCTTGTGCATCCAAACGGTTTCTCTTCGCGAAGTCTTGGATCTGGCGCGGGTCAAGCATGGGGCACTTAGAGCTGAGCTGACGACTCCGATGAAAGCTGCATGCATTCGCGAGAAACGCATCTCAGGTCCTTCTTGTTCAATGCCGTCATGCCTTTGAAGGTTCCCATGCGCATATCTTTCAACTTCATCATCAGCATTCCTCTCCCAGACGCCATGAAAGCACAAATAAAAGCTGGTGGGCTCTCTTTAAAGTGCTTCTATTGTGCCTCTTCTTTGGCCCCTAAACCCTAAACCCTAAACCCTCAGGCTCCTGATGGATTCTTCGATCCTTCCAAGCCGACCCAAAGAGCTTGCAGGTCCGACTCAAACCTCAGTTCCGCGAAGATCTCCGACCCTGGCGGGGTTTAGGGTTTAGGGTTTAGGGTTTAGGGTTTAGGGTTTAGGGTTTAGGGTTTAGGGTTTAGGGTTTAGGGTTTAGGGTTTAGGGTTTAGGGTTTAGGGCTTGGGTTTAGGGTTTAGGGCTTAGGGCTTAGGGCTTAGGGTTTATAGGGTTTAGGGTTTAGGGATTAGGGCTAGCATGTGCAGCCCAGCTGCGTCTCTTTTCGCTTCTTCATCTCTTCGTCGAGGGCACGCGTTGCGCGATCATCTGGTGAGGCAAACAGCATGTCTAACCTCGCCTAACCGGGCCTAACCGGAGGAAGATCAGGGTTTAGGGTTCAGGGTTTAGGGTTTAGGGTTTCGGGTTTAGGATTTCGGGTTTCGGGTTTCGGGTTTAGGGTTTAGGGTTTAGGGTTAAAATGAGGTACCATGATGTACGCGGAGTGCCGCCGGGGCCTAGCCCATGGTACTCCGCCAGCTCTGCAACCTGCGGATCGATCCCCGCACTTTTGATCTGCTCGTACTCGGACGCCACCTGCTGGAACCTGCGAAATTTGCATATATCTATATATACATATATATATATATGCGAAATTTGCATATACATGTATATATATATATATAGATAGATATATTATTATATAATTATATGTATATATGTTCATATTTACTGTTCTATATTGTATAATATGTATTGTATACAATATATATATATATATATGTATATATGTATATATGTATATATGTATATATGTATATATGTAGAGAGAGAGAGAGAGACCCACAATTGTTGGCAGGAATGCGAGGCAGCTAGGGGTATGAGGGTCCCATCCTGTCCCATCCACAAGAAACTCGCAGGGCCTCATCTGCGCCAGGGACTCAGAGTCCAAGTTCGGGGGCGGGGGCATGCCGGGGAAGGGGAGCTTCGGCAGCGCTGGGGGTGGGCCGATGCCAGGTGGGAGCTGGAGTCCTCCCAAACCCATGCCCGGTGGCGGCGGCGGAAGAGCAGAGCCCGGGAGGCCAGGGGCCTTGGGCGGAGTCGGCACTCCTCCAGAAGCTTCAGAATTCCAGTTTGGGATTCTCGTGAACAACTTTTGGCACAACAGGCAACCAACCAGTCTCAAGCATGTGCACACACACACACACCAAAAAGAGAGAGAGAGAGAGAGTGACGATACAGACTTCGTGCAATGCACCACAGCGCACCATCGAGTGCACCCTCTTCGCGCCTGGAGGGAGTTGTAGCCCTGGCGGGAGGCCTGCGAGGCCTGGTGCCCCTGGAAAGCCAAGACCTTTTGGCATCGCGAGGCCTGCGAGGCCTGGGGGTAGAAGGTTGTTGGGGAGGCCTGGGCCGGGGGGTCCTCCTGGTGGTCCGCCGGGCAGGCCAGGAAAGCCTTGGAAGTTGGGGGGCGCTGGCGGCGCTGGGGGCCCACCAGGGGTTGCCAAGGCTGTGGGGGTCGGTGGAGGGCCGCCCGGACCAAGCCCGGGCACTGTCTGCGGAGCCGGGGGCGCTGTGGGCCCTCCGGGCGGCAAAGGAAACCCTAGCGCAGCTGGATCCAGAGCTCCTTCCACAAGTCAAGCACAGCTCACTGCTACACTATGTCACCAAGGCCATAAGATGCCATGAGCAGAGTTGAAAGTGTGAAAGCTCCTGCCGGCAAGCTGGGGATTGAATCCGCCTCTCCGCCACCCCCTCCTTCCTGAGCAGTCTCGCAGGCTTGAGAACGACTTCACATGACTTCCAGGTCTTTCAAAAACAGACATGAAAAGAAGAATACAACAACATAGCAATTTAGTCATGTAATCATGTCAAGGCAACAGCATACTCATTTCATAATCCCAAGAGTCCCCTCCACGCTTTCGGCCCATGGTGCCAAGCCCAGGGCAGGTGAAGCGGGATCAAAACTTCTGCCTGCTTCCTGGCAAAGGCCAGGGGAATATTGAAAGTCATCCACCGCCGCATGTGCATTATGCGCATTTCCGGTATCCATTCTCCCTCCTTCGCCAGGCGCTGTCGCCTCTCACCCGGGCGCAGCGATGGAATGGCTACAGAGGCCGCGGCTAACGGGCTATTTTGGGCTCTAATCCCCAGCCGGTTCTCTGAGGGCAGATGGGTCATCGAACTACACCGGGGCTTCCGAATACGCGGCAACTGACTTTGCCTGGAGTCGCTTGCCACTCTCATGCGTTGCTTTCGCTTACATACGAGCCAAACTTCAGAGACACCGGGCAAACATGAGCTGCAAACAGTTCAAGAAGCCTGGTTTAGTCTGTAGGGTTTGATGGCACATTTACAGGCGGAACTACCGATCTCATAGGCCTGACTGCTTTGCGGCCACGCAAGCAAAACTTCTGCACTGCTTGTGCTCCCTGCTGCTTCGCAAGGGCATCGCTTGTTTTGCATGGGTTCGGGGGCGCACTCACGTGAATCTATCAAGACCGCACAGAGAACAGAACCTTCCAGCTTCCACATACTCGGGGGAGAAGGAAAGTCTCATCAGAAGTCTGCAGGCTAGGTTCCGTTCCGTCAATTTCGGGGTCTACGCAAGAGCACTAACAATATGCACTAACGGAGCAACACTCCACACGGAGGGGCTCTTCAGGCCGCCTGAGGTTGCTCCTGAGGTCGTCAAAGGTCGCTATCTCAGGCGTCGGGGGCCGTCCCCTGAACATCAGAGGTGTACAGTGACCAGGTTTGTTCGGCTGCAAGGATCATCCCCCGCCTCTTTGTGCAGAGCGTGCGTCGGGAGGACTCCGCTAGGAGTTCCGTTGGCACTCCATGCGCGACCTCTGGGGCTCCGTCACTTCCATGGCAACTTCGACAGAGCGGCGGAGGCGTGTGCTTCTTGGCCGTGTCTTGCCCAAGTCGGGGAATCCGTGGGGAAGGTGCACGCTGCTGCGGGTTCCGTATGCTCCGGATTACTGTAACCCTAAACCCTAACCTTAAACCCTAAACCCTAAACCCTAAACCCTAACACATCGACTCCAGAGAGTCAGTCCATGGCATCTGGGGCCATGGCGAGCTGATCGCACACCAAAACACGCCTTGGCACGTGAGTTTAGGGTTTAGGGTTTAGGGTTTAGGGTTTAGGGTCTAGGGTCTAGGGTCTAGGGTTTAGGGTTTAGGGTTTAGGGTTTAGGGTTTAGGGTTTAGGGTTTAGGGTTTAGGGTTAGGGTTTAGGGTTTAGGGTTTAGGGTTTAGGGTTTAGGGTTTAGGGTTTAGGGTTTAGGGTTTAGGGTTTAGGGTTTAGGGTCATGCCTGGGCCGGTTAGAACAACATGCACGTGAGACCAGCCTTGACGAGACCACTGATTGAGCCGAGCTGCCAATGCACTTCCGCGTCAGCGTTGGAGATGCCAGAATGGCAACCACTGCCTCGGCACATGAGGTCCGATTCCCAGTTGCAGGAGTTCTTGGGTTTAGGGTTTAGGGTTTAGGGGTTTAGGGTTTAGGGTTTAGGGTTTAGGGTTTAGGGTTTAGGGTTTAAGGTTGAACTTTGGGAACCTCTGGCAGGTCCGCAAGGTATCCCCCCCGCAGCAGTTACTGGAGGTTTACGACAATGAGGGACCCCTAACATGGACTCCCAAATAGTAGGATCCCCTTATAAAGAAGATCCCAATATGAAACCCCTAATTTGGGAAACCCCAGATAAGAAAACACAGAATGTAATCAGAGTTATAAGAAACTTTTTCGAGCAAACCCCCGACCCTAAACCCTAAACCCTAAACCCTAAACCCCAGACCCTAAACCGCCATATAGGGGGCCCAGGGCTCTGACTAGGGCCGACAACCCTGCTGCCAGCGCAGGCAGCTCGAGCTCCTGAGCTGGAACATCCGGGAGCTGCTAGGGTTAGGGTTTAGGGTTTAGGGTTTAGGGTTTGGGGTTTAGGGTTTAGGGTTTAGGGTTTAGGGTTTAGGGATAAGGGTTCAGGGTTTAGGGTTTAGGGTTTATAGGGTTTAGGGTCTCAAGGGACTTAAGGAGGGACCCTTATAAGGGACCTTCGGGGTGACCTTAGGTATTTAGGGGTTATTTGGGGGTGACCTGAGGGGTTATTTAGGGGTTATTTAGGGGCTATTAGGTACATATATAGGGACTACAAAAGGTGGCGACTCAAAGGACAATGCTTGGTGGGATGTACGGGGGCCTTGACCTTCAATATACACACCTTGTTGGGCATGCAATATGGGTGGGGAGGGGGGGAATGCAACACCACACGCGTGGTGCACAAGAGTTCCGGATGGGCGCTCGCAGCTTTCGGGCGTGCGGTTTCGGATGTCGGGTTGTCACGCGACTGCAACCGCACTATGAGGGTTAGTCCTGTGGATCTCCAGGTTCGGTTTGTTGGGAAGGTACAGACAGACTCGGGGCTGCTGCAGATCGAGTACAACGATCCTTTGCTCGGACAAATGTGACCTATTGCGAGACCATGACGAATGGTGGAACCAAAAACCATTAACATCTGTCACGCATGTGTGCTAAGCCCAGCATGACATCTCGAATTCGTTGATGCTTCTTTCAATGCTGCATCAATACCGTACGAGCAGCATACCTCAACGACATTTCAACGACGCCACAGCTCTTCGACAGGTGCCTACACTGGTGCCTGCACCATCAAGGGTTTCCGAAATTGTGGGTACGCTTTTGGGGTCCTTGCTATAAGAGAATCCTACTACTTGGGGGGGGGGACAATATTAGGGGCCCCTTACTTTCGTAAACTCAGTTTCACAATGCTTCATGAGAGGCCCTCCTTCCCACTAGCTGGCTGACTCGAGAGCTCAGCTTGCACGGCCTGGAGGTTCCTCATTACGGCTGCCGCGTAGCAGCATCGAAGGCTCTCTGCTTCTGGATACCTCCAGAACGTAAAGAGGGGCGGCGCAAGCTCACGGTGCCAAGCCTTAAAGAGAGCCAGCAGGTACTCAAGCAGCCTCCATCGTGAGCAGCCCTGAAACTCTGGCTCCTCGGCCAGCACTCCCAGCAGCTTCTCCAGCGCGTTCTCGTCGCGGAGGCACGGCACTTGTCCGGCGCCGAGCAGCTCCGAGCGCTTCCTGGCCGATGCCTCCGTCAAAGCCAGCGGCACGGCGACATCTGCGACCGACCCCTCAGGCAAGAAGCCAAACGCGAAGAGAAACTGCTCAGCGCTGTGTCCGCCGTAAGAAATCAGCACCTCCTGGCCAGCTTTGATGACTTCCGTCGAAACGAGCTTCGCACATGTAGGGTTTCCGACGATGCAGGCATTCGGCTCTGCACTGTGATTCAAGAAGTCAAGCACGGGAATGATGCAATGCACCGCCTTCTCGGTGCCTTCCATGGGCAGCGTGCCAGATCTTGTCGAAACGATCGCTTGGCACCAGAGCCACCGCTGGTAGGACGCAAGCCAGGGATGCCTTGCTCTAAGTGGCTCCAGTGCAGCCCACTCTTCTCTCACACTCTGCAAGAGGAGGTCCGCCCTCCTTTGCAGGGGAGTCCCGCGCAAGGCGTTGCAGCCCGCCTGCGCCAGGACGATCGGCAGGCAGCTTGCACCGGCACCGGCGTCTTGTGGCAGCTGGCTGAGCCAAGTCCGCCACGGCGACTGGGCATCCTCCGCATGCCGCAGGAGCCAGAGCCGAATGGCCGAACTGTCGCTGCAATCGTCTGTCCATGCCAAGTCGCGAAGCATACTTTTCACATCAGAGTCCTCTCTGGCCAGCTTGCTGCTCAAGATCAACGCCCAGGGAATCTCAACCAAAGTTTGCCCGGCAGGAATGGTGCCTGAGGCAACAACGCCATGGCCTCGACCGGAAATCTGCTCGATGTGGAGACGGTCTTCCCAGCGCCCACCCTTCTCGCGCAGCCAGCCAGCCAGGCGCGAACAGCCTTGCTGCTCGCTGCAGGCAGCTTTCTTGTCGGGTCCCAGCCAGGGGAGAAGGCTTCCTGCAAAGAGGCAGCATGCTGCTGGCTGCAAAGCCTTCTGGCTCAGGCATCGGAGGCTTTGCATCTCTCAAACCATTCCAAAAACGGCAGTAGCTCGGGCAGGCTTACGGAATTGCCATGAACTCGGAATGAACGAAACGAAACCACATGAGGCCCTTGAGGCCTGATGTTCCTAAAGCAGAAGTCTCAGGCCCCAGCTGGAGAAATCGAAACGACGATGGCCACCAGCAAGTATGCGACGCATGCACCAAGGCCTCTCAAATGGGAGTTGCTTGGTGAGCCGATTTCCAGGGAGTGGCAGGTGGCAGAAGTCCGTCTCATGCCTTGCTGTGGCTTTGTTTTGTTTTGTTTGGTGCTTCTGCCCTTGGTCTGCAGACTTGGAGGGCCTTGTCGCACCGCTGCAATCAGAAGGTTGAGCAACAGCGCTTCAAAATACTGACTAGGCTTCACATGGCTCCATGGACCTTCATGGTAAGATCATGCGGCTAGATGCACGCTGCTCGCTTTCGGACCCCAGCTCCCCCTCAAGTTCCCATGGATGTCAGGTCCCTGGTAAATGACTGGCCCATGACTCAACAGCTTCAAGGAATTCAGCCGAAACCCTGATGAACAAGTGGGGGTTGCTCCAAAGTGTACTTTCTGCAACGGGGATCCCTTCGAAAAAAGGACCACCAAAGCGGACCTCATACACGTGAAGGAAAGCCTAAAATGAAGAGCGGTCGGAGCAGCCCCTCAAGTCTCTTCCGAGCCCTCTTCCGAGTACCCTAACCCTAAACCCTAAACCCTAAACCCTAAACGCAAAACCCCAAAACACTGCACTTCCCTGTGTTGTTAGGATCAGCCCCCGACTGGTCGAGAGGATGGCACTAACTTCACGACCTCAGACTGCCAGGTTTAGGGTTTAGGGTTTAGGGTCTAGGGTTTAGGGTTTAGGGGTTAGGGCTTAGGGTTTAGGGTTTAGGGTTTAGGGTTTGGGGTTTGGGGTTTAGGGTTTAGGGTTTAGGGTTTAGGGTTTAGGGTTTAGGGTTTAGGGTTTAGGGTTTAGGGTTTAGGGTTTAGGGTTTAGGGTTTAGGGTTTAGGGTTTAGGGTTTAGGGTTTAGGGTTAGGGTTTAGGGTTTCGGGATGATGCGGATGCATTGCAGGAACCCAAAAGTGCGAGCTGTGCGCAAGATTGAAGCTACTGACAGACCTGGAGAAGCTCAAGATGAAGCAAACTCACTAGGGGGTTTCCGAAATTAGGGTTTAGGGTCTAGGGGTTAGGGTTTAGGGTTTAGGGTTTAGGGTTTAGGGTTTAGGGTCAGGGTTTAGTTTCCGACATTAGGGGGGCCTTATTGGGATCCTTATTACAAGGGGATCCTACTATTTTGGGGTCTACTTTTATGGGTCCCCTATGTTCGTAAATCCCCACTAGAGTCACCCTAGGTCGTTGGCGCAGTGTGGTCTCCGGGTCGGAGAACAGCCGCGAAAGAGGAGGCCTTAGTGGTGCGCCAAAAGGGCACTGGCGACGACAGCGCTCCGCACGAGAAGGCGAGATTGCGTGTGCGCAAAGAGCAAAACGCAGGCAACGAACACCTTGGGGTGAGACCCATCCTCGTTGAGCTCTGACAGCTTCAAGTCCTGGTGACGAGCGCACACGCTACAAGTCTACAAGTTCACTTCACAAGCCACAGCACAAACACCAAGAAAGCAGTATTGATACCTGATACTTCGGTCGGTGCTTCCTCGAAAGGTGCTTCCTCGAAATTTCCCGAGCCCAGCCTCGTAGGCGATGCTCTGAAAAAGCTCATTCCTGCCAGATCAGCGCGCACGAAGCTTATGAGTCAGTCTACACGCCACATGCCATGAGGTCGCCACATCCACAGACAGGTCAACGCAAGCCACCCTAAACCCCTAAACCCTTAAACCCTTAGACCGTTTAACTCCTTCAACCCTTAAGCCCTCAAACCCTTAAACCCTGAAACCCCTACACCCTTAAACCCTTAAACCCTATTCCTTCTTCTGGGCGTTCAGGGGTAAACCCTAAACCCTAAACCCTAAACCCTAAACCCTAAACCCTAAACCCTAAACCCTAAACCCTAAACCCTAAACCCTAAACCCTAAACCCTAAACCAACCCTAAACCCTATTAGGGGCTTGGAAGGCGAGGGGGGGGGAGGGGTGCTGCCAGGCTGAGGCTCCAGCAGGCTGGGCGTCTTCACGGCAGCGAACTTCCGCGTTTCCATGTCAAGGACAACGGCCCACGCCTGGTCTGGGGTTTAGGATTCAGGGTTTAGGGTTGAGGGTTTAGGGCTTCGGGTTTAGGGTTTAGGGTAAAGGGTGTTGGGTTTAGGGTATAGGGTATAGGGTTTAGGGGACCTTTAGGATGGTTTGATCAATGGGCGTAGTCTCGTTGAGGCTTAGAGCTTCTTTAATATTAACGGGCCCTAGTTGAGGGAGTCTAACTCCACGTGGCTGCGTGGGGAGCTTTACAAGGATGGCCCTTAAAACCCTCGGAAAAGAGATTCCTAAATATGATCCTCTTAAACCCACTGAGGGAAAACATAAAGATCCCAAGAGCCTACCGAGAAGAATAGCCCTAAACCCTAAACCCTAAACCCTAAACCCTAAACCCTAAACCCCCAAACCCTAAACCCTAAACCCTAAACCCTAATGTGTTATTAGCCTGAAGGCTGCGGAGACCAGGCCTGCGAGGCCTCCGCCCAAACGGCGGGGAAACTGGGCCCAGGCCCGGCGGGACTCCAGGGAAAGCCTTGCGCAGGGGTTTAGGGTTCAGGGTTTGGGGTTTAGGGTTTAGGGTTTAGGGTTTGGGTTTTAGGGTTTAGGGTTTGGGGTTTAGGGTTTAGGGTTTAGGGTTTAGGGTTTGGGGTTTAGGCGGGGTTGGAGGCGAGGCTTTGAGGTTGGAACATCTCCTGCAGCATGGTGTCGCAAGGCAAGGCGTAGCATGGTGTAACATGGTGCAAGGCAAATACAAAACGCTCGCAGGAGGAACAGGATGAGAAACGGAACATGCAAAAAGGAACCGAGGCAGGGGGGTAGAACACGGAGGACTGCACAGAAATAGATTCAAAACATTGCGAGTGAGCGACGCACGAAAATGGGGCCTTTCTAACCTCCATATGCCAGTCTCGATCAGCGACCACAACCCTAAACCCTAAACCCCAAACCCTAAACCCTAAACCCTAAACCCTAAACTCCCCTATCTGAGAGGAGCACGGGAGCCGCTCGAGGCAACGCGGACTGGTTGGATCCGGAATGGCTCCTGCACATGGGTGGCTGTCAAAGTTAGGATCCCTTTTGGGGTACCCTAAATATTAGGGTTTAGGATTTAGGGTTTAGGGTTTAGGCTTTAGAGTTTAGGGTTTAGGGTTTAGGGTTTAGGGTGCCGTATTAGAATGGGGATCCAAAAAGGGACCATCATTTTGACAACCACCCACATGAACTGATGAGTTCTGCTTCTCGCGAGTTCGGGGCGCTCATCGGAGAGGTCCTCGGCATCCTCCCCAGCATTTCGGATCTCTTGAACCTGGCCCCACATGGCCCCTAAACCCTAAACCCTAAACCCTAAACCCCTGATGTCAACTCTGGGACGCAGTTGCGTTTGGCAAGGCCTCCTGGTAGTAGGCCTTCTGCCTTAAGGTCCAGCAGCTTGCTTCAAAGGAGGGGTCAGCTTGCAAGGACAAGTCGTGCCCTGTGCAGTCTGCCAAGACCCGGGAAGGCCTTGTCATCCTAAAGCCCTAAACCCTAAACCCTAAACCCTAAACCCTAAACCCTAAACCCTAAACCCTAAACCCTAGACCCTAAACCCTAGACCCTGACAGTGAGGAAGCGAAGAGTAGGAGCCAAACGAGGATTCAAGTTCCCGAAGAGCTTTCGCCTCGGTGCCGCAGGCATCCGAGGGTTCTGCGCAAAAGCACAGAAGAGGGACATCTAGCAGGGCGCCCTTTTTGATGGCTTGTGTTTAGGGTTTGGGGTTTAGGGTTTAGGGTTTAGGGCTAGTAAGAGAATACGATCTTTGTCAGTGGCACTGCCGGTGACCGGGATCTACCGCCAGGAGGCGTTGCTCTCAGCCCACCCTGCGGCCACATATTGCAAGTAGCGTGAGCTCTAATTCCCACCAACACCAAGAGGACGCATGCGATTTTGCCGTGACCCGGTTGCCACTTACATGTCTTGACATCTTGCCTGCCTCTCCCCTCCTTTCTGACTTCAAGGACCGTACTTGCCATAGTCAGCCCCATGTTGCTGCTAAGAGGCAGTCTGATCTGCATTCCTGTCCACCAGGAGCAAGCAGTACCTCTGCCCAAGGAACCCTGGGAACCCTAAACCCTAAACCCTAAACCCTAAACCCATGTACAATCAGACTCCAAGCCCCAACCTGAAGCTGCACTTCCGAGCCCTTTGTCGCATCTTGCTGTCATTCAGGGTTTAGGGTTTCGGGTTTAAGGTTTAGGGTTTGGGGTTGCGGGTTTAGGGCTTAGGATTCTTTGGGTTTAGGATTCAACCGTGGCACCAGCCCAGCACTGAAAAACGCTTCGCAGGGTTCGCAGGTCACGTCCTGCTCGTCCCCTGACTCAGCGCTCTGTCTCCGCACAACTGCTGAAAGTTGCCTGGGCTCGCACCGCTTGCCTCCTACACTCTACCACATCCCGCTGTTACCTCCTGCATCCCCTGCTTGACCGCCCGCCACTGCGAACCAACCGACCGGTTATGCTCCACGCCAAATTCCCACAACTTCTTCTCTTCAGTGTTTCTGTGTGTCTCTGTCTGTGTCTCTGTCTGCCTCCCTGTGTGCGTCTCTGTGTGTCTCCGTCTTCTTCTTATTATGATTTTCCTTATTAGTCTTATTCTTCTTCTTGTTATTATTCTTCTTCTTCTTATTCTTCTTATTCTTCTTATTCTTCTTCTTCTTCTTATTCTTCTTCTTCTTGCTATTCTTCTTCTTCTTCTTCTTATTCTTGTTATTGTTCTTCTTCTTTTTTCTTCTTCTTCTTCTTCTCCTCCTCTCTGTGCCTCTCACTCTGTGTCTGTGTCTGTCCTTTCTCTTTGCCTCTCGCTCTGTGTCTCGGTCTATCCGTCCGTCTATCTGCACTAGAATGCCAAGCTGTTGCCGGAAAGCAAGACCACTAAGGGCCTAGAGGGACCCCCCAAGGACTGTATCGAGGCAACTTGATGTTGCGCTGACCAGCCTGCCTTAACGCCCCTGTTTTGCGCACTGAGCTAGCTCCTTCATAGCGCGTCAGCACCCTTCAGTGAGCAAGTCACCGTGCCTTAAAGCGTCGATTTATCAAGCCTTCAGGCTCCGCAGATCTTCTGACAAGAACGACGCGGGAGGTCCAAGGACACCACAGATATCGACACCGCCACTGCCAATATCACAGCACTACCACTGCAAAAAGCCTATTTCTCTCTCGTTCTCCTTCCCTAAACCCTAAACCCTGAACCCCAAACAGAAAGCCCCTTCTCCTTACCGAGGGCTCGCGTGCTGCAGACCACTGGCAGAACTTGGGAACCCGAGCGCTCTGTCCCAATCGGCGCTTGTCGCGGGATGTGCTCGGAGATAAAGTCCTCTCCGCGCTTCGACATTTGGTTGGGGAAAAGCAGTATAAACTGTTGAAACTTTATAGTCTTAGAACTTTCTGTGGCGAAAACATTTTGAACCGGTGTATGATTATGTTCCCGTAATACGCTTGAAGCTGTGTTGCTTACTCTCGCAAGTTCAATTGGGGCGTGCAGAAGCCAGGGGTCTTCAGAATGAAGAACGTACCGGTAGCAAGTACGATGCGAGAGAAAGACTAAGATAATCAAATCTACCAGTCGAACAATGGGATACGATATTGATAAGATGATTGTAAACATATGATAAAGAGACACATATGACAAAGAGACACGCAACCTTGGTGAGCTAAACCCTAAACCCTAAACCCTAAACCCTAAACCCTAAACCCTAAACCCTAAACCCTAAACCCTAAACCCTAAACCTAAACCCTAAGGGTCTCCCCATGCTGCCTTCAAGCTGCGGGACACAGGAACAAGCGCTATCCGAGAGACATGGGGGTCACTGGCCCCATCACAAGTTTCGATCATAAGGATCGCATACTCCCCATTTACTTGGTGCAGATTCCCTGTGCTGGGATCCTGGATGAGGGGCGCCATGTCCCTCACATTTCGGACCTGGGTCCTGCTGACGTCGCCTCAGGCACTACCAGAAGCAGAGGAACAGGGCATCCAAGGCGACGCAACAGGCGTTGCATAGCCAGCAAGTCTTCTCAATAAGCCTCCCCTGGCTTTGGGGGCTGCAACGTGCCTCCACTCCGCAGCAACAAGGCCCACGTCTGACCTCGAGACGCCACAAAGCTCCCAGTTTCCCACGAGCCGAAGCGGCTCGAAACACCGAGACATCGTGAATCGAAGCCGACCCTCCACTCCATGAGCCGCAATGGCACAAAATGCGGGAACTGCCCTCCTTTGCACCCGAAACCCTGAAACCCTAAAACCCTAAACCCTAAACCCTAAACCCTAAACCCTAAATTGCAGTATTCTTGGCTGCGGTCCTGGGACCCGAGCCCCGCTCAAGCGCGTACTCGGAGCCCAGGGTCTGGCTTGGCTGCGCCGGCTTCGGGTTTCAGAGAACTTCAAGGGTTTGGGGTTTAGGGTTTAGGGTTTAGGGTTTAGGGTTTAGGGTTTAGGGTTTAGGGTTTAGGGTTTAGGGGTCAGGGTTTCGGGTTCAGGGTTGGGATCTTCCCCCCTTCTACTGATAGCCCTTAGTAAGGATGATAGTAGTGGGTACGATCTTCCCTGTTTAGGACTGCTAGTTTTAGGGGGAACGTCCCACATGATAGCGCTTGGGCTTCGGAGCTACTCTGGATCTACCGAATACGTTTGTGCGTGAGCCTAAACCCTAAACCCTAAACCCTAAACCCTAAACCCTAAATTTTGAGGCGGTGTGGCAGCGAGGCCTTGCCTCGGCAACGAGTTTGGCATCGGCGGATGCGAAGCTAAAGAACTCCTCCCAGACGTGCGCCAACCGCAGCACCTCGTCTTGCGGTTTAGGGTTTAGGGTTTAACGTTTAGGGTTCAGGGTTTGGGGTTTGGGGTTTAGGGTTTAGGGTTCAGAATCGGACCAAGACATCCTCAAGCCTGCAATGTCAACACTTGCCATAGCATAATGGTTTAACAACATAACAATGTTATAGTGTAAGAATATAAGAAAATAAGAATATAAGAAAATAAGAATATAAGAATATAGTTATTATATTTATATACTGATATACTGGTAAATTATTAGGGAGAGAATGGGAATATAACAATATTAGTCTAATGCCATAAGAGTGTAAGACTATAAGAATATAAAAACACACATTGTAATCATACAACTTACAAGTATGCAATCATGTCATAGTGTAGAAATATACTTGTAAAGGATATCAAATATAAAAACACACCATTATATCAATAAGGCAAGACAACAGTGTACAGTACAATAAACATACAAAGACAGCAACAATATAAACACAGAAGAAGATAAGAATATACCATTTCTTGTACACAGAAGAACATAAGAATATACAATTTCATGTTAGCATTATAAATATAATACCAATATGACTGATATAACATCACAACAAACGAAATCGCATCGTAACACCTCTGGCAAAGCCCACTTAGCTGGGCGCCGGCATGAAGTCCACGGCCTTGGCGGCCCGGCTGCTGGATGAGGGGCCGACCACCAGGATCCGAGGCCTTCAAGCTGCATCTTGTTGTAATCTAGTACAGCACTAAGTAGTATACTAATGTAATCATAATAATCAGAATATACTAATATAAGCAACATAAGGATGTAATGAGATTCTTAATGTGAGAATCAATGGCTGGGGAAAGATTGGGTTGGGGGTTTTGAGGCTTTGCCGTCTCAAGCTGCCAAGGGCTCGGCGCATCTGAGGCAAACCACTGCTTCAGATCTGCCGCCGATTCATGGCGCTGGAACTGGCAAAGCCGGTCGTGGTGCTTGAAAAGTCGAACGCAAGGTGCAGCTTGCATGTGAGCCTGGCCTCTGGGAACGTGCTGTCCATGAAGTTAGTGAGGCCTTTGCCACCACCCGCACCATCCTGCCAGCAGCGGCAATCTTAAGCATCATACCAGCAATGATACTCACGACAAACAGTCATGCACATGTTTGTATGAACACTCATATCAATGTTGATATTCACAACCATATGAACATTTATAAGAAGAATCCTATTAACATCTGCATGAACACGTATATTCAAAATCATGTTAACAATATTGAACAACACTGCACACCACCAGGTTCATCAACTCGTTCGGCCTCATCCCGACCATATCTGTCTGAATACATCCAGTGCTCCACAGACATGCCACGAGCATATCTGAAGACCTTTGCCAAAGAGTGCGCAGGGCTTCAACATGCTTTTGAGGAGTCTACACTCTGACATCTGTTTAAGGCCCAACCCTCAACAACTACAGGGGGGCTGTGAAAAGAGCTGAGTGGTCCGCCACTGGCAGTAGCACCGGCTTGAAGGGCAGAAGGGACTGCAGAATCAAGCTCTACCGCTCTCATGCACCAGAAGGGTTCCTTCAAGCTCTCTGCAAGCATCGCACCCACCAGCAACCATCTCCGTTTCCCGCCGCAGCAACCGAGTGTGCTGCGCAGGTGAGACGAGCGAGCTGCGCTATGTACATAGAAGGTCCGCGAAGGCCACGATTTTGGCATCAGCCCAAGGGGGGCAACGGCTGCGCGAAGGGCAGCCAGCCGCTGCGGACCAGGCTGGCAGTCAGGGCATCGTAGTCCTCCACCAACTCCTGGAGCGCGCTGGACTGCGTCGCTTTAGGATAGGGTTTAGGGTGTAGGGTTTAGGGTTTAGGGTTTAGGGTTTAGGGTTTGGGGTTTGGGGTTTGGGGTTTGGGGTTTGGGGTTTGGGGTTTGGGGTTTGGGGTTTGGGGGTTGGGGTTTGGGGTTTGGGGTTTGGGGTTTGGGGGTTTGGGGTTTGGGGTTTGGGGTTTGGGGTTTAGGGTTTAGGGTTTGGGGTTTAGGGTTTAGGGTTTAGGGTTTAGGGTTTAGGGTTTAGGGTTTAGGGAGGGCTGAGTCTTGGGACGCAGTGGCCGTTTGTCTTGTATATGAATACGCACAGCCATATACTCATTGTATGTTGCAGTATCTGAGGCCTGCAACCGGAACGCGCACCTCCTGCTCGAAAACCTGATACCAATGATATCTGACAGCTCAGCGCCGACAGTCACAAGACCCAGTGGCCATTAAGTCGCGCAAATGGATACCCGGCCTTTGCATGGGCCTATCGAAAGCGAAATAGCACCGAAAAGGAATGCTCAGCAGAACCCACAGAAAAACTTAGTTGTCCAGTATCCTGGCAAAACCAAAGGTCAACTTTTGGGATCATACAGGGACTAGAGTACCGTAAAAAGGTTAAAGGTTTCTTACTCTACTACGAAGAGAACAGCGAGCCCCCTAAACCCTAAACCCTAAACCCTAAACCCTAAACCCTAAACCCTAAACCCTAAACCCTCCGAGCATGACATGGAGAGTCCTCTGCACAGCAGCGAGGCAGCTGGGCACCCGGGAGTGCGCCTGGGGGTGCGCAGCTTTGGTAGCTATGGGCCCAAGCACCCGTGGGCCGCACCAGGGGACTTTAGGGTTTAGGATTTAGGGTTGAGGGTTTAGGGTTTAGGGTTTAGGGTTTAGGGTTTAGGGTTTAGGGTTTAGAGTTTAGGGTTTAGGGTTTTTCCGCTTTGCCACTGCAAAGCTTCCTCAGAGTTGCTGAGGAGCATGCCCGACCAGGCTGCCATCAGCCACCGGATCTTCACAACCTGGGCGAGGCTCCCACAAGTGGGAAGAGTGGGGATCCAAGGGTCACATGGGTGGTTGTCAAAATTCTGGTCCCTTTTTTGGGATCCCTATCAATAATACGGCAACCAACATTTAAGGGTACCCCAAAAGGATCATAACTTTGACCGCCCACCCACATATGCAAATCCAGGCAGCTCTCGCCAGCTTGCCCAGGGAATTCCAGGGTTCTCCGTGCTCGTACGCCACGCGTGCATCACCTCTGGACACGGATCTTCTTGTGTCGCCCAAAAGCGGTTTCCGAAATTAGGGTTTAGGGTTTAGGGTTTAGGGCTTAGGGCTTAGGGCTTAGGGCTCCAAACAGCAGGAGTTGGTGGTTTCCGAAATTAGGGGGGGGGGGGGGTACCTTATTTGGGTCCATATTACAAGGGAATCCTACTATTTGGGGGTCTATCTTGGGGGTGCCTACACCCTAAACCCTAAACCCTAAACCCTAAACCCTAAACCCTAAACCCTAAACCCGTGTTTTCGGAAACCCCCATGTGGAGGCCTGGCCTACCACAGCACCTTCCCAGTCGATGAGGGCATCGAACTTCCAGCGCCCGCTGCTATCAGGGGAGCAGAGGACGTTCCCATCATTCAGATCCTGTCAGGCTGTCTTATAATACATGATACTTATCATAACTAGTATACATATGTACATATATATATATGTGTGTTTATATACACACATATCTGTAAGTCTGTGCGTGTGTATATGTATATATATATATATATATGCTACCCCCCCTTCAAACGCACCGTAATCTACTTTGGTATACAAGAGTATATTAAGAATATCGCATACATACTACCCTGGTACAGACTAGTCTTACTTGAGTTCCCCTCTGCTGGAAAAAATTAAAATTCCACTATCGAAGAAGGCATTACTGACATCTCCAAAAAGGCAAATCTAAATGCCAAGATAAACCGTCTGTACGCAAAGTTGTCCCAGTCGCTGACAAGCAGGCCCCTTGGCTGAAACTGAAACCCCATCAAACATTTTTTCGTAGCGATTACACCGCTCTGGCAAAAGGGAAAGGAGAACTATCTGCACCCAAGCTGCCAACGGCGTGGAAGGTCGCCCAAACACTGATGAAGCTTGAAAGACCCACCACAACCCAGACCCTCTTCGCAAACGAGTCATGTTTAGGAATGGAAATGCTTCGGGTGCCTGCGGGGTGTACGCTTAATGCCTTACATCTTCCCTCGCCACTAGAGAAATTTCACTAAATCCTATTATTATTCGTTGATGGTTTAGGCTGACACCCTGTTCCAGAAATCTTCCACTTTCCCTCGCCATTCACGCACATACCCTATTCCCATACTTTCAACGAACATTGTTTAGGAACAGTCATGCTTCAGGTGCCTGCGGGGTGCACCGTTTGGGCCCAAGCCCTATTCATGTAAGCTCTTTTTGTTGAAGGTTTACGGGAAAACCCTGTCTAAAACCTTATGTGTTCCCTCGCGACTTAAGCATGTCGCTAAGAGCCCAGATCCTGTTAGCTAAAGCCCAGACCCAATTCCCCCATACTTTCAATGAATCTTGTTTAGGAATAGTCATGCTTCAGGTGCCTGCGGGGTGTACCCTTCATGTTTAGGCCCAAGCCCCATTCCTGTAAACCCTCTTTGTTGAAGGTTAAAGATGAAACCAAGTGTCAAACCTCACGTTCTCCCTCGCCACTAGTGGCACTTCGCTGAAGAGCAGACCCTATTCCCTAAAGATATTTCGCAAAAGCCCAGACCCTCTTCCCATACTTTCGACGAATAGTATTTTGAAACAATTATTGTCCTTACTGTTTAGGCCTAAGCCATATTCCTGAAAAACTCATTCGTTGAAGGTTTTTCCGACACCCTATCCCAAAACCTTACACTTTCCCTAGCCACCTAAGAGACTTCGCTAAACATGAAAGATAGCATTGAAGCAGGTTCCTCAAGCAGCAATTTCGAAACGCTTTCCGTCTAGGCTCAACAAATCCTCAGCCCTAAGCCTTTGTTCCTCGAACCTAAACCATATTCCTGAACATCATTTTTTGCTACTAACTTCTCAACCCTAAACCCTAAACCCTAAAACCCTGGGGCCGCAACCAGACTTTCTACAACATCGATCTTCTCTCAACACTACAGAAATAAAGGATTCTCCATAAGAGCTGCCCCAAAGGGTAAGCCCATTCCCTATCCATTAGATACTTTGATTTATACTTTTCCTAAAGAGCTTCCTTAAACATTCAGGCCCACCCACCGTAAGGAAGCATTTCATCGCAGTTGGTTCGGGGGGGGGGGGGGTGGGGGATGGGGGGCGGGGCAAGCTTGATTCATTCGATTCAGTTTTTGAATCAAGCCGGGGGGAGGGGGGGGGGGTTCAGTTTTTGTCAAGCGGGGGGGGGGGGGGGGTGATTTGATACAGTTTGATTCATTCCTTTAGTCAAGCCGGATCCAACATCCATTATTCAAGATGCATGGGAAAAGTTCAGACATACAGGCGTGAACCAAGATTGAAGTTCAATCCGTGGATTGAATCTCAGTCCGGCCCTGGAGCCAAGATCCAAGACCCAAGATTGTCAGGGGGTCGTGCCGAGGGAATCTTGTATCCCACAGTCACAGTGGGATCCAAGATTCTCTCCGCGAGGCACGCTGACAATCTGGGATCTTGGATCCAGAAATGCAATCCGCGGAGGGAAATTCAATCTGCTCATTTTTGGAAGCCTCCAGTCATAAACCCTAAACCCTAAACCCTAAACCCTAAACCCTAAACCCTAAACCCTAAACCCTAAACCTAAACCCTAAACCCACATACATGCATACATACATGCATGCATACATACAAACATGCATGCATACATACATGCATACTTGAATACATGCATACATACATACATACATGCATGCATGCATGCATACATACATACATGCATACATACATGCATACATACATACATACCTGCACATATATATATATATATACAGACATACATACATACATATGTATGTACAATGAATACTTAATACACACATACACACACATATACATATATGTGTGTATGTACATATATATGTATATATATATATATTTATTTATATATATTTATTTATTTATTATGTATTTCTGCAATTATCTTATTTACATATGATATATATATATATACATGTATATATATATATATATATTGTTGACAACCACTCTCAGCTGCTAGAGCTGAGCTTGGCCTGGTGGATGAGCGTGGGCGGTATTGGCTCGATGCCTTGAAGGGCAGATGGGAAAGCTCTTGTGGCAGCTTTAGGGTTTCGGGCTTTGGGTTTGGGGTTTCGGGTTTAGGGTTTAGGGTTTATGTGCTGGGCGCGCCTGCATCGCGCAGGGCCTGGTCCATCTTTACCAGGCCCTCAGCCAGTTCCCGTGCCTGGCAGAGCCGAGGGTCCCTCATGGCATCCAGTACTTGGAGGTTCATAGGGTTTAGGGTTTTAGGTTTAGGGTTTCAGGGTTAAGGGTTAAGGGTTTGGGTTTAGGGTTTAGGGTACGGGAACTTATAAATGGGAGCAGAAGGAGGGCAACTACAGCTACAACCTGAAAAAGGGCGGGGGTAGAAGTAGGGTAGCTATAGTATAGTTCTAACCTTGTATAGTGCACTTACAACCCTACTTGTAAGTACCCATGAACCTGACAAGTATCACTAGGCAGTGCCATTCCACCTGCATTTGCTCGGCGAGTTGCTGCAGGTAGGCCGTGAAAGCATAGCAATCCTGTGGCTCAACGCCCTGGTTCTTAGTAGGGAGGGATTTAGGGCCCTATATATACATATTACATATATATATATATATTTTTTTTTACATACCCTTATATATATATATATATACCCTTTAAGGGAGCATATTCCCTACTAAGAACCAGTCAGGGCGGGGGCAGATGCAAAGCTGTAGAGCTCCTCGAAACGGGGCAGAGGCTCCGTGTCGATGCCCGACAGGTTGAGCGATCCCAGCTTCTCCCGCACGTCCTCAGTGACCCTAAACCCTAAACCCTAAACCCTAAACCCTAAACCCTAAACCCTAAACCCTAAACCCTAAACCCTAAACCCTAAACCCTAAACCCTAAACAGCAGCATCTGCTGCAGCAACTGCTGCAGCAACTGTAGCAGCAACTGAAGAATGGCTGAGATCCCATCGAGTATGGCCACCCGCAAATCCTGCACAGCGTCCCCCGCGTTCGGCGAGGGCAAAGGCCGCTACAGAAAAGCTCGGGGAGGGTGAAGCTATCCGAAGCTCTTTTCCCCAGGATGCCCCTCATGCCACAGGATCCCCCAAACATCCCCACATCAAAGTTCAGGGTACTCTTAACCCCAATTAGAACTGCACTTCTACGCCCCCTAAGTTCACTGAGCAGGTTATAAGTAAACGTACAGGGTGGGGCCCCCTAGTTATAAGTAGAGTTATAAGGGCCCTAAATTGGGTTATAAGGACCCTAAGTTAGGTTATAAGTCCCTTAACTACAGTTAGTATAGTAAGGGGGCCCCACCCTGTATAATCGGTTTAAAATCACCCCTGAACCATCATGAACCTCAAAGCAGAGCGTCTGCTGCAGCAGCAATCCCGCCTCCCTCGGGGCAACTCGATGGTCCTACGCCAGACTCATGGTTTAGGGTTTAGGGTTTAGGGTTTAGGGTTTAGGGTTTAGGGTTTAGGCTTTAGGCTTTAGGGCTTTAGGGCTTTAGGGCTTTAGGGTTTAGGTTGGCTCATCACTCAGCCACGGCCGTAGCCTCTTGAGGAAGCTTACGAGAGGGTTGGAAGACAACAGGCCTTGAACAAAAGCTCTGCCAGGCTTGTGGGGTGGAGTAGGATGCTAGGCCCATGCGCTTAGCGCTTCAGAGTTCTTTCACTGTCTTCCGGCCACACCTCCAGACTTTAGGCGAACACATCCTGGAAGCAAAAGCTCCATCCTCCACCGTCGCTGTGTTCACAAACTCGTACACGAGGAAAGGCACGTCGGACAGCGGTCCCCAGGACTCCACCTAACACGTCATGCGGACATGGCGGGGGCTTCCCAAAATGGTGCCCTTTTGGGGCATTCCTATCATGGGGACTTATCGTCTTTTGAGGGCAGATAAGGGGCAACACCCCCTACCCGTTTCGGAAAGCCCAAATGTCAAGGTACTTTGCATGTAGGCCCGCCAAGCAAATCGAAGAGTCAAAGCCTGCACCCGACAACGCATTCCCAAGGGACCTTTCCACTGGCCAGGACATGCGGCGCACGAATGCCGGCTTCCTACCGCAAGAAGCAGAGACAAAGTTGACGGCTGCGTATGGTCAGTTCTCTAAACCATGGTCCCCCCTAAACAAGGGACCATAATGTAGAGAAGTGACCATATTGCACTTCTTGGCCCTGTCTTTCTCTTTGTCTGGGGTTGAAACCCTAAACCCTAAACCCTAAACCCTAAACCCTAAACCCTAAATGCGATTGCTCAGCGACGCCTGGGCCAAGGCGGTCGCGCGCGATATGGACTCCGCGCTGATGGGCTTTTGCAAGTGGAAGAGCCTAGGGTTTAGGGTTTAGGGTTTAGGGCTTAGGGTTTAGGGTTTAGCCCCTGGTTCCAAGTCGGGAATGAGGGAAGGAGGGCCCAAAATCTATACCCTTTAAGGGAATATCTAGGGCCCTACTTCCCTCATTCCCTACTAAGAACCAGTCAGCAGAGCCGCTCGAGTCCGGCGTGCCCGGGAGCTAATCCAGCGACTCATTTTTCCCTTAAAGCTGGGAGGGTCTCCGCAAGACCGGCTTTCTGCCACGTCTGCCTTGCATTTGCTGCTGCTGAGAATCCTCACCCTCTCCTTCGGCTGCGAAGTTTTATTGCAGCTTTGGGTACGAACCCCAGCTGGAAGCCCTGCTTCGCAGCATCTCAAGATTCCAGATTCCACTTGGCTCCTCCGGCTCCAGAGGTTTGGCTCTAACTCGAAGGCCTTCATTTCCTTCATTGTCAGGGAAAATCTCTAAATGGACCTCGAATTGCCAGGTAAGCTTCATTCTCCTGAAACTTGCACCTCTAAGCCCTAAACCCTAAACCCTAAACCCTAAACCCTAAACCCTAAACCCTAAGCCCTAAACCCTTTGTTGGGGTGTCGCGGCAAGTGCGCGAAGCGTTGAGAATTGCCGATGCCTTGCCCCATGTCGTCGGACAGTTTCTGAGCCGGGCACCCTTTGTCGCCCAGCTCCGAACCGATCAGCTGAAGAACAGCGCGTCCCTGCCAGCTGCGCCCACCCAATGTCTTCAGCTGATTACAATCTGCTACAGTCACGGGAGGAAGGAGCTACAGTCGGTGCTGCGAAAAGCCACAACGGGTATCCACCTCTGCGCCCGAAGGAAGCGGGCCAGCAAAGTCCAAGAAGTATGTCGCATGGAAACTCACCTGGCAGGTGCAAGACCTTGTGAATCAAAAAAGCTTCTCAACCGCGACGCAACCACCCCTCAGCAGGAGAACAATGAACAAGCTACTACCTCTAGCATTTCGCCGTTGGGCTAGTCGCGCTTCTGCAAATGACCACTGACAAACTTAATTGCTTCGTGACAGCCGTAGGTTTTCAACTTTCAACCCATAGATGACGACGGTTAGTACCCAGATGGATTCCCCGTGACCACACAGGGCCTTGTGCTTGGTGCAGGATCGGATCTCGGGGTACCCCATCGACAGCAAGATTGCCTGGAAGCAGCGCTAGGCAAGCCCGAACCACCTAACAGCTCTCCGAGCTGTTTCTCTCCGGTTAACGGGCATTCTGCCTCAACTTCGGGCGGCGCTGCACACGCTGGCATGTCCTCGGCACAGCTGAAGCAGCTTGGGGATACTTCTGAAAGTTTTCGGACCCACGGAACCCGAGCAGGCACAGCAGAGATGGGGAGACACAGAGAGAGGGGGCAAACCCGAGACCCTGCTCAAAAGCGTTCCAACCTCCAGAAGCTCCGCCACGCGGAAGGCATCACGGCCGCGCCCCAAGGCGACAGGAGCCATGATGGTGGCTTCGACCATGATGGCTCGGGTGGGAGTTGCGGGGAATGTCACAGGGTTGGGCTGTGAGGCTGCACTGCTCTTGTGGGCGCTGTGGCAACTCTTCGGTGTGGGTTCTCAGTAGCTACCCACTGGCTGGGCACATGCGAAGTTCATGCTTTGAGCTTGCTGGGCCGGTTTCAGGACTCGGTGTAACAACTCCCTCCAGCGGCTTATCGAAAAGCCTAAACCCTAAACCCTAAACCCTAAACCATCTGTCAGACACATCTCAACACCACCAATTTCGCGCATGCCTTCAGCTCCTTCTTGGTAACGTCCAGGCGGCCGAAACGCGCGTGGTCTCCGTAGGAGTGAGCTACATCCTTGAAAACACCGCAAAAAGACGGCACATTCTGGCCCCTACAGTGCAACGACCGCAATGGACATGGGGCGGGGGGGGGGGGCACACCTGGAGTCTGAAGTGCTGAGAACTCGCGCATGCTCATAACCCTAAACCCTGAAGACCTCAACACTGGTGGCTCTAACCTGGCAAAGCTCTGACCCCCAAAAAACCAGAATCCCAAACCGTCCTGCAGTTCACATGGGCATTTCCCAAAACAGGACTACCCCTAACATACCCGCAAATGCTATCATCCTTACTCTAGGAATCCGCTAAAGACGGTACCCCAAACTCTAAACTTTCGGAAGCCCTCCAGAAAGTCCCAAACCCCAAACCCTAAACCCCCCTCAGGCCCTAAACCCTATAAACCCGAAACCCTAAACCATTACACCCTAGATCCTAAACCCTAAACCCTAAACCCTAAACCCTAAACCCTAAAACCCTGAACCCTAAACCCTATAAACGCCAAACCCTAAACCCCAAACCCCTAAACCCTAAACCCTAACTCCCTCTGAACCCTGAAGTGCTGTCCTCCCAGCCGGTGGCGAAGGACTTGCAGGTGCCATCATTGGGGTCATAAGCTTGGACGAACCAAACTTCGTTTGACCTCCCAAGGGGTTCTATGGGGTTTAGGGTTTCGGGGTTTAGGGTTTAGGGTTTAGGGTTTAAGGTTTAGGGTTTAGGGTTTAGGGTTTAGGGTTTAGGGTTTAGGGTTTAGGGTTTAGGGTTTGGGGCTTCGGGTCTGGTTTTAGGGGCCTCAGGGGGACTTCTGGCTTTGTCACCACAGGGTGGCGTCATTTTCCAGCACCTCAGGGAGGGGTGGGAGAGTTTGGGGACTTCGGGCTTTGGCTCTCCTAATCTAACTCCCACGACGATTTCTGCTGCTACGATCACTGGCAGCGGTGACGACGATTACTACGACGACGACCACTACGACTGTGACTGCCTAACTTAAACTCCCGAAACCATTCAGATGTGTCACCGCCTCCACACCATGAGTTGAGATTGAGTTGAGCGCATGACACAGGTGGCAATATCCGTGCTCACGAAGCGAAACCAGGCGAATGCGACTAAAGTATCCGTTCCACCATCTGGAAGCTGGAACTCTCGTGACCTACTGTTGATCTTGCATGACCCCCTACGTTACACGTGTGCGACGGTTGGTAATCGAGCTCCCCGCGCCCCTCGAATTTCAATGTTGCGTGCGCATATGGGTGATGCAGGATTTCGGTCATTCACACTCATGCAACTTCGAAGCATTGCAAGGACAGCAATGTTAAGATTCAGGGTTTGGAAGGGATGACCTGCATAATAAAAGTGATGCAGGATTTCGTCCATCAACAGTCTGGAGACTGGCAAGTTTTCGGAAACTCTGGTCTCTATAGTCACGGCTGACCACAGTCAACTGAGGGCCGTGTGTGAGGGGCCAGGATGGGGGCAGAAAGTCCGAAGTATGGTATTTTTCAAGTTTCAAATTGTTTCCATAGTTTCAAATTAGTTTCCAATCAGTTTCAAATTAGTTTCAAAATCCAGTTGCAAAATCGCTGTTAAGGGGGAACTACAATTTCTGTCCGCGCTTTTTGAAAACCAGGAACCTCTGAGATTCCTTGATTTTTTTTGAATTGCGCATAGAAAAATGCAGTTTCCCCTTAACAGCGATTTTGCAACTGGATGTTGAAACTATTTTTGAAACTAAATGAAACTACGGAAACGAATTTGAAACTTGAAAAACGCGGCATTTCTGCTCTTTGGCGCTTGGCCACACCCGAGCAAGAGGAGAGCTTAGGCTTGAATCTGCCAAAGGTACATCTCCGACATTCTTCCCAAAAGCCATTCCAGCAACAACTCTTGCCAACAAGTCAGTAAACTATCTTGTCCGAGACTGTTGATGGACAAAATCTTGCATGACCCCCTACGTTACACGTGTGCGACGGTTGGTAATCGAGCTCCCCGCGCCCCTCGAATTTCAATGTTGCGTGCGCATATGGGTGATGCAGGATTTCGGTCATTCACACACATGCAACTTCGAAGCATTGCAAGGACAGCAATGTTAAGATTCAGGGTTTGGAAGGGATGACCTGCATAATAAAAGTGATGCAGGATTTCGTCCATCAACAGTATCACCAACGTGGTTCTCATGCCAGAGTAGAATGTGGGACACAGATCATGATTGCAGCGTTCCTGCGGACCATCACCAGAGTTCATTGCTCATCCAAAGCTTTAACAACAACAAGCAACGCGTTTATTGCTTGTCTTAGTCGATCCTCCTAAACCCTAAACCCTAAACCCTAAACCCTGAACCCTGAACCCTGAACCCTAAACCCTACCAAAAGGCAAAATGAACAGGACTGGAAGCCCCTGAGGTCAAGGCCTGAGCACCTGCATCTCGAAGTCCTCAAGGGTGAGCTCCACAGACCTCAGCAGTTGACCGCCACTGAACCGTTTTCGCCGCACTCCCCATGATCTCAGAACATGTGGTGGTCTCTCTAAATCATGGTCCCTTTTGGGGTCCTTTTTATAAGGCGGCCCCTCTTATTTAGGGCACCCAATGGCATGTGCCGATGTCTTTCAAGACATCTCTCTGGATATTGGCTACCGTCCCTTTTGCAAGCTACCAACCGCAACACAACACCGAGCGCAACTCCAGAAATTCGCGTGGCGTCCACTTGGCTGCGGGCGACTGTGACTCCAGGGTCTTCTTCGCGCGGCGACCCGAATCATACGCCTGCGAGGGGCGGGGCACGTATGCGACTGAACAGCGCCGGAAATTCAGCAAAGAGGCTCCGTTTTTCCATCGGGTCGGAAGGGGCGCGAGGTCAGTGGACATTACGCGGCGACTGCTGAGAAGGCTTTAGACGCACTTGTGTGCCACGAATCTGGAAACAACGTCCGCTGAGCGGACGGCGGCTGGCAGCTCTTTGAAGTGCATCGTGCGCGTATGCACAGGCCATCACGGGCCCACGAGGTCAGGGAGGCTGCATCACAAGGGTTTAGGGTTTAGGGTTTCGGGTTTAGGGTTTAGGGTTTAGGGTTTAGGGTTTAGGGTTTCGGGTTTAGGGTTTAGGGTTTAGGGTTTAGGGTTGGCCACGGACACACGCTCCGATTGGAAGTTCGAGTCGGCTAGTTCGCTCCTGCAGAACGGCAGGATGCGAGCATGTGCTGCTTGGGGCAAGGGAGATGCTCGGTCCTTCTTCACTTGCACCTTGTGACCTTCTGCTGGGAGGCAAGAACACGTTCTGAAACATGGTCTTTTGCACCTGCGCGGAACGAAAAGCACATGGCGAGGGCCCTGGCAACATACTCGCTGTGCGGCACTGTCAAAACACGTCAAAACCAAACACCTCCTTGTGGGCTCTGAGGCTGCGCTGGACAGACTGGATCTCGCTGCGGATGGTTCTGTCCTGCCCGAAAAAACCAGTACTCAAGCACATGCAACATCATGCAACCCTGTGGCAAAATTCGATGCCCCGATCCCTCAAGACTGAGCGACTTTGCCTGCCATGACACCTAAGCCGCCGGCCGTGATGAGCATGCCACATCTACTACTGGGCAGAGACTGCCAAGAAGAGTCGTGAGTGCTTTCTGTGGTAGACGTCGCACAAACTTGCCGCACCCAACGACGGCCGACATGAACCACGACACCATGGGTTCCTGCGGCTGGAGTTCAGCGGCCTTCTGCAGGTCTTGCAACGCTGCCTGCATCAGCGGAGGAGCGTTGAGTGTTGGAGTGCAGATGTTCTGCACACTCGTGAGCCGGCGGGACCCCGTGACCCCTCACTCAAACTCTGCCTCAGACTCTCAATCCTGACAATCCTGTCAAACTCTGCCGCAGACTCTCAGACTCTCTCAATCCTGCCAATTTGACTCAAATATCTCGAAGGACTCCTAAACCCTAAACCCTAAAACCTAAACCCTAAACCCTGAACCCTGAACCCTAAACCATCCTTAAGGACCGCGGCATGGCCTCGAAGTCGCTCTGCCCTGGGACAGCGGCTGTCAAAGCACAACTGGATATTCGATCAGCTGTTTTGATCTTCCGAAGTCGAACTCTCTCCATAGTTTAGGGTTAGGGTTTAGGGCTTCGGGTTTAGGGTCTGGTTTAGGGTTTAGGGTTTAGGGTTTAGGGTTTAGGGTTTAGGGTTTAGGGGTTAGGGTTTAGGGTTTAGGGTTTAGGGTTTAGGGTTTAGGGTTTAGGGTTTAGGGTTAAGAAGGGGCCTGTTCACCCTGCTTGATCACTGTAGCCCTCCCTCCGATCAAGACCTCAACTTCACTCCCAGACGACCATCACTCTACCAAAACTTGTGCCACATGTGGGTTTCCGAAATTAGGGGTACCTTACTGGGGTCCTTTTTACCAGGGAGTCCTACTTTTTGGGGGTCTATATTCGGAGTCCCTTATTTTGGTAAACTCCCCCATAGCCGCGTTAGCCCTCAAAGTGGCCCTAAACCCTAAACCCTGAACCCTAAACCCTAAACCCTGAACCCTAAACCCGAAACCCTAAACCCTAAACCCTAAACCCTAAACCCCGAAGCCAGGCCTGCGGCAGCTTGAGAACGGCGGAAGAGGGCCTTGGGAGCGCTGGGCCCAAGGTTGGTTGGCTCTTCTTCCCTGAAACTCGCCCTGCTGAACCCTAAACCCTACACCCTAAACCCTAAACCCTACACCCTAAACCCTAAACCCTAAACCCGAAACCTCTCATGTACTACGCACCGCAGCTGGCATCTCGGTCTGTGCGCCGGGCTTTGGGGTTCTGGGGCTCAGCACCTCAGGCAAAAACAGGGTCGCGTAAAGTGTGATGCCATTGTTCATACCAAAACATACAGAGCAAATATGTGTGTATATATATCTAATGAATACAACATGCATATGTATACATACATATATACATACAGAAGTGTTGCTATATATGTATACGTGTATTGAGAACATGCATTCCGGGTTGAGGAGCTGGCATTCCGCCCCCTTTGGAACAAAGAACCCACCTCCATCGCCGAATCCCTTTCCCGATACCCATGATGGTAGGCGTGCACAATCGAAGGTAGGTGTGCACAATCGAAGTTCCTGACGAATACGCCTGGCTGACAAAGTAACTAGCAACCGTTGTAGTCCTAAGACCCTGAACCCTTAACCCTTAACCCTTAACCCTAAACCCTAAACCCTAAACCCTAAACCCCGCCTAAAGTCAGAGGGCAGGGCTTGCCCATGTCGGCTTTTTTCCTTCCTGCGCACCCCCGAGCGGTGAGGGCCGGAGCGACGGCACCGTGTGGCTTTGCCCAGGCCATCGACCCCGGCGACGCCGCTGAAGGGCGCCATAGAGCGCCATCGAGCGCTGGATTGCGCAACTGCAAGAAGCCGAGGCATCCCATCAAGGCTTTCACAGCGCGGTCTTTGAATCCAGCACCTCCGTCAGAATTCGGATCGTGTCGGGGTGCAGCTTCACCTGGGTAGCTCACTTGCGACTCGGTCCTGCGAAAAGCGCAGGGTAGCGAGGGCATGCGAGGGGCATCCAGAAACTCAGGCGTCGGCCCCAATGTGCTCGGCATCGACGCTGTGGACCGTACACGTCGAAGTGGTCCACTGCGCCCAGGCATCGAAGCTCTCGTGTGACCAGGGTGCTGCACTTGTTGGCCCAGAATTTGTAATTCGCCAGTTGATCTCCCGGACGCGCTCCGCCTCCTCTCCAGGTCAGTGAAGCTACAACACGTAAATGTCTATACTTGTATTCCTATGTATTCCTATGTTATCAGTTTTAAGTATACTATGTTGCATATATATATATATACATATGTTGTACTCATTCACATATATATATATACATATATAGACACATATATATATATATATGTACATACGCAGTGTGCGTGTAAGACTCATTCTATATAAATGTGTATGTATATGTCTATATGTATATTCAGTTGCTAGTATATATATATATGCTCTAGGCAGGACTCCTCTGGCAACACTTTCTTGCTGTCCAGTAAGAAGTTCCGCATGGCCTTGATGACG
Source organism: Symbiodinium natans (assembly GCA_905221605.1). Taxonomy (NCBI): domain Eukaryota; class Dinophyceae; order Suessiales; family Symbiodiniaceae; genus Symbiodinium; species Symbiodinium natans. Next base: position 64,193 of record CAJNDS010002783.1, on the reverse strand, counting down.
TGCCTTGCAAGCAGCTTCGTGTGCAACAGAGCTTGGCCTCATACTCATGGGCATGGGACATCGATCCCTAAGGAGGCAAAGAAGTCATGCCATGGCTGCGGACCCCCTACTTGCGCAGCTGAGGCACAGATCACAGTGGAAGATGAAATGGCCTGACTCAAGCTCCCTCCCGGACCCCCCTCCCCCACTTCCACTTCCAGGCCCTCAAACCCTAAACCCTAAACCCTAAACCCTAAACCCTAAACCCGGCCTTCGGGCCAGAGATGTTCCTGGCAGAGTCTCAGGTCCCGCTTCCACATGTCAATCATCCGCTGCGTGTCTTTCGACTCGTGCCGGTTGGGCTTCAGCATGAGCCTGTGCCTGAGATGAGTTGTGCCAGCTTCAAAGTGATGATAATAGCAATAGTAAGAGCTAACAACAAAAAACACAAATACTAAGAATAGTAACAATAACAATAATTAATAAGAACAAGAGTAATAACAAGAAAAAACGTAACATTGACCATGCGAATACTCAAAACGAGAGTAGAAACAGCAACAAAAAAGCAATAATACAATCATCCCAGTAGTCCCGTCCTGCTTCCTGGACGAGTTTAACAGTTCATCTGGGCATGCTTCACCGTGCTCCCAAAGCAAGTCTTCCTGCTCCGAGTCCAAGATGCACCTAAACCCTAAGCCCTCAACCCTCAACCCTAAACCCTAAACCCGAAACCCTGAACCCTGAGCCCTCAACCCTAAACCCCAAACCCTAAACCCTAAACCCTATGAACCCTACACCCCTTAACTACTTATATCCTGCTCCGAGCGAAGGCATGCCAAGGTGCACAGTGGGGTTGAACCCCTCGAAGAACTCAAGAGGCTCGTCCATACAGAGGAGCCGATAGCCCTCCTCTCAGCCACAATTTTATCTTAAAATGAAAAAAAATTGCAATACAATATGTCTTCTTTATATTATATATGTATAGTAAGTATATTGGTATATGATTCTTATGCTATGACCCTCTGAAGAATTTGAAGACACCTCAAAGGTCCTCAGTGTAGATGGGCAGGTGTGGGGCTCCGCGGTCAATGGGGAACATCGCCACGGGTGAGAGGCCCATCTGCTGACGCAAGCGCAGCGCCACCTGATGACTGTTCCCGATCAAGGGCTTCCGGAAAGGGCGAATGAGGGACGAATGTTGAAGGTTTAGGGTTTAGGGTTCAGGGTTTAGGGTTTAGGGTTCAGGGTTTAGGGTTTCGGGCAAAATGATTCTCTAGCAACGAGGAGAGCGAGAGCGAGTGCAAGGGTGCGTCGCGCCTCCATCATCATCTGGCAGCCCATGGAGTGGGCTGCGAGGGCAAACGGCGCTCCCTCAAAGCTTCCACCCTGCGAACACGCGTTTGGGGTTTGGGGTTTTAGGGTTTAGGGTTTAGGGTTTAGGGTTTAGGGTTTAGGGTTTAGGGTTTAGGGGAAGCCACTACGAAAAACTGTCTGGTTCTTAGTAGGGAATGAGGGAATGAAGGCCCTATGTTATACCCTTCAAGGGATTATAAACGGTGCCTCATTCCCTCATTCCCTACTAAGAACCAGCCAGAAAGTCGCAGCCAACGGCCGATCAAGCCGAATTTCTGCTCCCTAAACCCTAAACCCTAAACCCTAAACCCTAAACCCTAAACCCTAAACCCTAAACCCGCTCTTTGCTCTCTTCGTTGCCTTGGCATGGGGTCCCAGTACTGTCTCCAGTGCTCGAAAGGCCTCCTGCACGGTTGAGACTTTTTGCATCCAAGGATATGCATGGCGCTCAGGTCTTGAGATGTCTTGAGGACCTAGGGTTTAGGGTTTAGGGTTTAGGGTTTAGGGTTTAGGGTTTAGGGTTTAGGGTTTAGGGTTTAGGGTTTAGGGTTTAGGGTTTAGGGTTTAGGGGTCTCGCCGTCCTCGGCATCCTCCACGAGCCTCTCGGCGAAGGGTTCGAGGGAGCGCTGGCCGTGCCCCGGGCGCTCGTAGATGGCAACATCAATCCAGGTGGGCACCTTTTAGGGTTTAGGGTTTAGGGTTTAGGGTTTAGGGTTTAGGGTTTCGGGTTCAGGTTTAGGGTTTAGGGTTTAGGGTTTAGGGTTCAGGGTTCAGGGTTCAGGGTTTAGGGTTTAGGGTTTAGGGTTTAGGGTTTAAGGTTTAGGGTACATAACCTACACTCTCTCTCTCCGCACATCTCGACACGACATTCCGTCACATTACTGTATGTTACGGTACAGTACGGTGCGTTACGGTATGGATCCGCGTGCTCAGCGCATGGCTCGGTGCACTGCAGTAGGGAGACGCCCGTGGACGCTAGCAAAAGCACGAGCGAAGCAGCGTCAGGCACACGATTATCCCACTCAATGCCGAATGAATGCAAAGTTGCCTGGCCTGGTTCACAAACTGAACCCAGCTGGCCACACTGTCCCCAGCACCGGGGAAAATGAAGAGACGTATACGCGTGTTGAAGGTCTCCACGACGTCCAGTTTCAGTGGCCTTTGACTCAGGCTCATGTGTGACATTGTACGACAGGGTCCTGTGAAAGGCTACACCCATGTGAAGTGCCTAAGTCTGCCCAAGTCCCTCCAAGCCCTACATCTACCCTGAAATACGCGATCTTAATAAGAACATGACAACATAATAAGAGATAACGCAGCCAAGGGTCTCAAGATACTTTCGAAGGTCTTGTCGCGACGGCAGAAACCGCTTCTTCGGATCCAGAAAGTTTCGCATCGGCGGCAGCGTCCTTTTTTTGTTACAGCAGCTGGCTCAGGGCTTAGGGTTTAGTGTTCAGGGTTTAGGGCAACACCAAGGCTACCGAAGGGTTCTGGATTGTTGTCATGTAGTTGCAATTGACCACAGAAGAAGGGAGAGCAGCATGCCCACAGTCACTGAAAAAACACACAGAAGCGAACGCGAAGGCAGCTCTTGGCGGAGACGAGGGATTCGCAAGACCTGCGCATGGAGCCTGAAAAATACCACAAACCCTCCAAGGCCTTCTTTCCCGTAAGTCAAGCACACTCTGGGACCTGGCAGCCGACTCCCAATTTTGCTGTTGTCCCATATTCCCATTACCTTACTTTGTTTCCATGGCTTTTCAGACTCATATTGCGCAATAATGTGATTATATTGTTACACATGTGCGGGCCAAGATGCCCTCCTCGCCACTCGTTCGGGGTCTCCGCGGCCCCAAGTGCCTCGCCAGGGACTTGGGAGGCAGCTCAGACACGAGCATGAGATCGGGGTGTAGGGTTTAGGGTTTAGGGTTTGGGTTTAGGGTTCAGATCAGACCGGCAAGGACCATGGGCCCTAAAACATGAGCCCCGCCCTATCCCTTTTCCATGATCGATTTGGAGCGAACCCAACTCCTGGCGTGCCGCTGCATCATTGCCTTCCGCAAGGCGTGCCTGGGCCTCCGCCTGTGTCAAGCTGGGTTTGGCGCTTCGCGTTTGCCGGTGCCAAGATGCTGTTTGGCTTCATGCAACAGGGGAACAGGCTTCTGGATTTGTGGACTGAAGAGGGTACTGAAGCTTAGTTTTGGTACCCTGGCACTGATGGCCCGCCTCCATGTCATCGAAGTCGAACGCCATGGTCTATACAGTCTGAAACAAGGTCCTAACGAATGGATGAAAGGGCGTCCACCGAACTTCGTGTGGCAGCTGATTTTGGGATGCCCTGGTCGTGCTTGGGGGGAGGCTGCTCGGACAACCTGATTTCTATGAGCCCCATGTGGGTGTTGTGGCCGTAGGCGAGCCCAGTGCTTCGGAACATTCACTTGTGTGACCCGACATGCTTTACTCTTCCACAGGATTCCAGCTGTCAATGCGACTCACTCAATCTTCTACCACAGCCAGATGTTCTCTTGTCTAAGTCTAAATGTCCAAGCCCTGCAAGCTGGGTCGGGCGCCCAGTGCGATGTCCGCCTAGGCTCCAGTGAATAACACATAATACTCCGCGTGCTGCCGCGCGATACCCCGTGACACCGCCTGTAACCGCCTGCAACCGCATAACCGTGAAACCTCACCCCTGCCAAGTCCTGCACTCGGTCGAACAAACCAGAGCCTTGCATCAACGCCCCGCCTTTCGAGAAAGCGCTGCCCTCCGAGGGAACATGCGAGAGAGCTCTCGATTCCTGGGGTGGCCACATGTCGTCTGGCCAGTGCGTGAAGTCCGGCCTTGACACGCAAGAGGGATCGGAACTTCAGCGACAGCCCCAGTCATTTCCGACTGTGGCACGGGCCTTGTTGCCGCACAGGGACAAGTTCAGGTGCAAAGCGACGAGGTTACTTCGGCGGGTGGAGACCTGCCACGCTCAACTGCGAGGCCCGGAAATGCAGCGCTACACACCTTGCACTGGCCCTTCTACCATAGAATACATTTTCTTTTGAGCAAAATATGCAATATATTGATTTGTTTTTGACAGAACTGAAATAGTATGTACCATCACCAAGTCTGACACGGCCTCCTCCTCAGAAAGGCCCTGCAGAGGATTCTCGCCCTCGCTGGCCTCCCGGCTGTAGGCACCTATGCCAGGGTTTAGGGTTTAGGGTTCAGGATTTAGGGTTTAGGGTTCAGGGTTCAGGGTTCAGGATTTAGGGTTTAGGGTTCAGGGTTCAGGGTTCAGGGTTCAGGGTTTCGGGTTTAGGGTTTAGGGTTCAGGGCTTCGGATGTAGGGTTCGGGAAGCTGGGACAGCCAAGGCTTCCAGGAGAGGGCATCTATCCAAAGAGCCCAACACCCCTTAAGATAGGGAATAGACCTTCGACCATATTAAGGATCCCTATATAATAACCATATTAAGGATCCCTGTATTTTCGCCTATATAGTTTAAGGCATACTCCTTCATTGAGGGGTCTTGGGGCTCTCTGGGCATAGAAGCGGAGGGCTAGAAACGACCAACACCGCTCCAAGAAACCATGAGATGTCCTTCAACCTCTAACCCTGAAACCCTAAGCCTCAAACCCCGAGCACCAAATCTTGAACAGGAGGTTCTGCGTGGAGATATGTGGGGGGGGGGGGGGGGGGGGGGGGGACCTTCGAAGCCTTGGAAGCGGAACGCAAGAAGCTGTGACTCCAGGTCGCGTGCAGGCCTTGTATGTGCCCCCGCTCCGTGGGGAACAGCGCCTGGGACGAACTCCGAATGCACAAAAACCCGACCCTGGGGGTCATTGCCCATCTCGCGGGTCACGAAGTGCACAGGCGAAACTATCGTACCACAAGCACTTCCAAAATGTAGTAATATAATAATAATAATAATAATAATAATAATAATGACAATAATAATAATAATAATAGTATTATCGCCCTGTTTTTCAGCCTGACTCCCAATCGCCACATACGAACAAGCCGCTGGTGCCTTGTACATCGGACTCCGCCGCACGGCATCAAGCCTCGGGTTGCTTCATGGGCTTAGGGCTTAGGGTTTTGACAAGGGTTTAGGGTTTAGGGTTTAGGGTTTAGGGTTTAGGGTTTAGGGTTTGGGGTTGAGGGTTTAGGGTTTAGGGTTTAGGGTTTAGCGTTTAGGGTTAGGGACCTCTTAGTGTTTAGGAGCAGCTGCAAGGGACCCCCCTTCTAGAGCCGGAACCCTCATGCATCTGAGCCGTTCAAGGCGCCGGAAGCCTTGAATGCCTCTCTAAATACTAAACCCTAAACCCTAAACCCTAAACCCTACACCCTAAACCCTAAACCCTAAACTCAACACTTTGGGAGGAACGCCCGCAGTTTTCGAATGCGTCGAAGCGGCGCCCGCTTGTACGCTTCCGAGGCCTCTTCGTAGCGGCCCTCCCTCGCAAGGGCCTCGGGTATTTTACTTGTCAGAGCCATGAAACTCGGAGGACGGGAGTGTTCACAAGCCATGCTGCTTCTGACTCAGGAGAATGACATTGTAGGAGCCGATGATGCAAGCCATCCCTTGACCCACTTCCTCACAATGACACTGACGTTAGGTCCCCACGAAGAGCCCGATGCACGTACCCAAGAAGTCCTCTCTAAACCCAAACAAACAGGACATGTATGCTGGGAGCAGTCTTAGTGAGAAAGGTCTATGGAACGCACAGGCTGCACTCAGCCGCCAGCATTTCCATGCGCACGCTCCAGCTCCAGAAAGTGGAGCTGTCCCTCCTCCTCCTGTGTCATGAACTAGAAGCGTCCGAAAGCTCTACCCAGCCTTACCGCTGGATTCCGCAGCATCCTACCACAAATGCAAACCGGCTTGCTTGGACTTCGGGACATTGGTGGAGTTTTCGGGCACCGGAGAGAGAAGAGAGAGAGAGAGAGACAGACAGAGAGAGAGAGAGAGATGAAAAAAGATAAAAAAGGAGAGAGGGGGGTCTTGGAAGCACAGTCCAGCAGGCACAGGTCAATGGCTTCCGTCGTGGCCAGCAGGGCCTCACGACTTGGCGGGAGGGCCCCCTTTGCAGCGAAGTCGCAAGAAGCTGGGCCAGCGACTAATCTGAAACCTTGGCCACTCTCAGAAGCTCTTGTGAATCGAAACCCTAAACCCCAAACCCTAACCCTAAACCCTAAACCCCAAACCCTAAACCCTAAACCCCATGTTGAAAGTTGCCGTCTGGGGTGCTGCCATTCTCGACGAGCTTCAGGTCCGCCCACGCCGTCGGCTGCCCCTGCACCTGGGCAGCGACCCCAAGCTGCGCAGTTGCCGAGAGCTCCTTTTGGAGAAAGCTCTTGACCCTAAACCCTAAACCCTAAACCCCAATAAACCCTACCAAACCCTACTAAACCCCAATATGCTGTGCTTCATCGGCTGATATGGAAGAAGAACTCTACTTGTTGTACTTTTTTGGGGAAAGAGAAGAGGCAGGATGGCAGGACTTTCAATGGGAGCCGCACGACCCAGTCGGCAGGGAGCTGGTACGGCTTGTTGGAAGGACTGCCTCTCCAACGCGCAAGCGGGCAAAGCCCTAAACTCTAAACCCTAAACTTCCGTCAACCCTAAACCCTAAACCCTAAACCCTTAAACCCCAACCCTAAACCCTAAACCCTAAACCCTAAGAAGCTCGGCTCAAGCCTCCGTCTGGCTCTGCCGGCGTGGACGCCTGGCAGACTGCTTGTCCGCTCTCGAAAAAATGATGCGAACTCCACAGCGATGACCTCGTCATCAGCAAGGAGCTCATCCAGCCTTTCCAAAGAAGCACACCCCCTGCAAAAACAGCAGCTGCTCACCCACAACCTCTCTTTGCTTTGCTGAGCTGAGACTACCCTGAGGAGAGCGCAGGGGGCAGAGGTCCGCGACCTCCAGTCTTCGCCTTCGCAAACGTTTAAAAAAAAAAGCGGTGTAGGGTTTTGGGTTTAGAGTTTAGGTTCGCTTGCAAAACCCCCCTCCAACCCCCGCCCCCCCGGACTGTCCCCACATCTTGCTGAGCACCCTGCAATGGCGTCTGGCCTTCATAGCTCGGCCCTGACACCCCAAGGGGAAAAGGGGCCATGCACGGCGCTTACTCTTCCACTACAAAGAAAAGGCATCCTTAGGCAAAGAGCACCATACAAAACCCCACTTGCGGTGTCCGTTTCAAAAACCGTTCACCATTTGGGGCCTGTCGGCCGACAGGTCTGCACTGCTTCCGGCGCTTTGAAGTCCGCACTCTCACAGAGCCGCATGCTCGCCTGCAGCTCAGCTGGAGGGGCTAGGGCCGCCAGAAGCACGGCTCATTCTGAGGGCTGCGCCACCGCAACTTCAATGTAGCCAGGGACCGCCTAACAGCTTTGCTCTCTGCGGTGTGCCCCACTGTCTTACACATCTCAGCCCAGGCCCCGACCCCTTCTCCCACGCGCCAGGAGAGGAGTGTCGGCTGACTGTGTCCTCCAGAAAAAAACGTGAGAACACCTTGCAAGGGGAATGCGGCTGAGCCTGGGTCTCGAAAGGCTGCCAAGACCATGCTGCCGGCCTCCCGAGAGACCGGAGGCCGAAGCACTGCAGTAGTAAACCCTAAACCCTAAACCCCAAACCTTAAACCCTAAACATCCCTAAACCCTAAACCTTAAACCCTACACCCTAAACCTTAAACCCTGAACCCTAAACCCTAAACCCTGAACCCTGAACCTCCTGGGTGCACACGGGCTTACGGCACCTCGATGTCGTGAGCTCGTCGTTCCGGCCCCTGTCGGATCTCCATTTTCCTCGTCATGATCTCGTTCATCTACGGGGAAAACGAAATAATAATCATAATAATAGTAATAACAACTAATAAGAAGAATAGTAATCACAATAATAAGAAAAAATTAAAAAATTACAATAACAATAATAAACTGTTAATCATAATCATCATAATAAAACATGCCCCTTGAGCTCCGCACTGCAGTGCGGAAGCTGCTGAGACGTGGCCTCATGGCTCTGGGGCCAGATGTGCGTCGCTGCTCCAGCACTGAGACTAAGAGGCTCCAGCCGTTGTCCCCGGCCTGACAGAGAGCATGCTGCGATTCTCTGCTGCAGGATCAGTGCACAGCATGAGATGGCAGTCAGTCGCTCGGTCGCTACGCAATGTTTATAGCCGACTGCGGCTCTAAGTATTCACAAATTCACCTTTCTTACAGAATTTGTGAGAAAGGTGAAGCAGAGGTGCTCAAACCTCACAAGAGACACCTTGCTTCCCTTCTGCTGCAGAGACATCTTGCGCTACCCTTTGGCTGCAGTTTGTATACAGACTGGGTCGGCTGAAACCCCATTCTTCGGCGTGGGCTGCGGATTCGCAGAGCACACGCAGAGGTCGCACCCGCAAGAATTCAAAATACTCCTCGGGTCCGGTTCGACCCGATCAAGGGTTCGAGGGCTTCTCTGAGCCTCCTGACAGATTGTCCAGCTCCACGTAGACATGCCTCGGCTGGCCCGGCATTCAATACAACCTCCCGTCAGATCCCAGGCCAAACCTGAATGCAGGAACTGTTGCTGCGGACACCTGTCCGAAACCTCGTGCCAAGCTTCCGATGCGAGAGTTTAGTATCAGTTCTTATGGTAGCTTCCACAACCACTAGAGCCGCTAGAGGTAGCAACATGCCAACAACCTCGCCGTACTGCATAGAATGTCAAAGAAATGGACCTTTCGCCGAGATACCTATGCCCGAGACGCGAAGGCGACGGGAAGTCCCCAGGAGCGTCGCTGCGCGGGCTCATCTGATGGGGCCGAGGCGTGGGCGACTAGCAGGGTTTAGGGTTTAGGGTTTACAGTTTAGGGTTTAGGATTGCTAGTTCATACTCACCCCTATACTTGAGTGCGGGCATAACCCTACCAACTATGGCTAGTTCATACTCGCCCCCTTATACTTGAGGGCATAACAAGCCCGATAATCTTAACCCTAAACCCTAAACCCTAAACCCTAATCTGGCCAAAGCCTTCTGCAGGAGACGAGGGTTTGGTCTATGCCAAGGGCTTCCAAGGCTGAGCGACTCTAAGGATTAGGGTTTAGGGTTTAGGGTTTAGGGTTTAGGGTTTAGAGTTTAGGGTTTAGGGTTTAGGGTTTAGGGTTTAGGGTTCAGGGTTCAGGGTTTAGGGCAAGATGCCTCGTCACTGAGCGTGAGGCTGAACTGTCGCAGCCGCTTGTATACCTTCGTGCCACGGGAGGAACAATCGTCAAGTCACCCTCGAACTAGACATTCAGCACTAAGTTGCTGGAACTTCTGAAAGCCAAGCTGCAGAAATTAGCTCGACGATCCTCAGAAAGCCCATCAGCCGCGTGCAATTCAGGCTCGAGAAGCTCTACAGCTCAACTGCTTTGCTCTTAGATACACAACACGAGATTCAAGAAGAGTACCTTGTGGGAGCGGACACAAAACCTCCTCCCTGAAGCCCCCCCGCAGAGTTCAGCCGGGGATCTGATCCCAGTTGCGCACCAGGAATTGCAGGGAGCGCTCCACGCTACTGAAGGCGCTCACGAGCCGTTGCATCTGGCCCAGGGTGATCTGCCCCTCCGCAATGCAGGGGACAAGGGCCAAGTAGGGAATGATCACCCCAAACTGTAGGTAGGACCACTTGGCAAAGTCAAAGTACATGAAGTTGAAGTAGACCTGGAAGTAGCTCTCCCGGACTGCTGCGAAGAGCTGGTCCACCACCTCCCGCTGCGCGCGGTCTTCCCGATCCTCGCCAAAGACCAGCTCCTTTCTGAAGGCAGCCTCCACAAGCCTCTACTGAACTTGGAACCCTAGCAATTGTTCATACATTCTTGCTGTTTCTTAGGAATTAAAGTGCCCAAAAACTAAAAATTTGTTCCAAGTGCCCCTAAGAAGCTGGTTCTGAAACTCCAAACCCGGTAGGCGCATGCCAACCAGAGCCTTAGTGTTGGCTAGTAGGGAATGAGGGAATGAGGTATCCTCTTTAACCCCTTAAAGGGGGTATATATAGGGGGGTATAGGGTACCTTCATTCCCCCATTTCCCTACTAACCAACAGTAAGCAGCTAGTCCCACGGTGCCCAGCAAGGCCCAAGTGATGGTCAGCAAGACCATGGCGTGCGGCACCTCCCCGATGATCGGCAAGGCTTTGACCGGCTTGGACAACTCGTGGAGGATCGGAAGGAAGGCTACCTGGGGATTTACGAGGGGTACCTTATTTGGGGTTTAGGGTTTAGGGTTTAGGGTTTAGGGTTTAGGGAGGGTTTAGGGTTTAGGGTTTAGGGTTTAGGATTTAGGGTTTAGTTACCTGGGGGTTTACAAGGGGTACCTTTGTTTGGGGTCCTTAGTATAAGGGAATCCTACTATTTGAAGATGGGGGGTACCTTATTGGGGTCCTTCTTATAAGGGGATCCTACGATTTGGGGGGACAAGATTAGGGATCCCTGATTTTCGCAAACTCCCATCTTGTGGGATAATCCGCCTTCTACTAACAGTACTTAATAGGACTATCCCTAAACCCTAAACCCTAAACCCTAAACCCTAAACCCTAAACCCAAGTTTCGTCAACCCCCCCGCCAGAGTCATGAGCGACTGAAGGAGTGAAGCCCCAATGCCTTCCACCATGATCGCAAAGCGCCGCGTGTCCTTGGCAACCCTAAACCCTAAACCCTAAACCCTAAAGCCATCGGACATCAAAGAGGAAAAGTTCGCGCCTGCCTTTCTTTGCCCCACCCCTTCCGCCCGTTCCCAAGTGCGGTTTAGGGTTTAGGGTTTAGGGTTTAGGGTTTAGGGTTTAGGGTTTAGGGTTTAGGGTTTAGGGTTTAGGCTTTGGGGTTTGGGGTTTCGGGTTTAGGGTTTGTTGAGGTAAAAACAGTTCCAAACAGAAAGTGACCCCGTTGGCCTGTTTAGTAGAGCGGAAGCATCTCAGGTGTTTCGCTTGGCAGCCCAGTAAACATATCATAAGGGCACCCTTTTTGGGGTTGGTTGCTGTAGAAGGGAACCTTGGACCTTGAACCAAAAAAAGGGAAAAGGGTTCAGGGTTTAGGGTGTAGGGTTTAGGGTTTAGGGTTTAGGGTTTAGGGTTTAGGGTTTAGGGTTTAGGGTTTAGGGTTTAGGGTTTAGGGTTTAGGGTTTAGGGTTTAGGGTTTAGGGCTACCAAGTTCAACTGAAGCCAGGCAATTGGTCACTTCTCGGCCCCTCTAGAAGGCGGCCCCCCTACTCTGTAGGCCTAAACCCTAAACCCTAAACCCTAAACCCTTAACCCTAAACCCTAAACCCTAAACCCTTGATTTAGAGAAGTGCTTCTACTGAAGCCCCAAGCTTCTTCCTGAACTCGCTGGCTTGCCCCCTCAACTTGGCGCAGTTCTCGCCAGTGCTCGACGCAGAAGTCATTCATGGCTTGACGCCAGCGAAAGGTCCAGTGCTTCGTGAAGAAAACGGACATGACCGCCACCACGATGTAGATGCCAGCGATTTCGGAGAAGGTGAACAAGTATCCGTAGATCTTATCTTTGGAGACGTCCGACTCTTTGGACAGTGCCTTCTGTATCAAGTCATAGAAGTCTCCAAACCAAGCATTGATCACCACATCCAGATGGACTTGGTACCACGTCCCGGCACCAATCAGAACCATGCCGGGCCACGACCAGTATAGCCATCCGGGCTGGCAAAAAAACTCGGTGAACATGGTTCCTTTGAACAGCCCAAAGCCCTAAGAAGCTGGGCCCTATACATTGATCTACATCTTTCCTGTCACGGTCCAAAGCAGATCGTGTTGCGGGCTGATCGTGGGAGGGCGCCATGCCAAGGACGCGGACACTCGAGCTCTCGCAGCATATTTCCTCCCCCAAAGAGCCCAATACCTTTTAACTAAGGAAGATATTTGAATCCTTAGAGGGGCCCTTGATATGATTTAAGGTATATTCCCCTAATCTTAAGGGGGATTCATATGATCTAAGGTATATTTCCCCCAATTAAGGGGTATGTGACTCTTCGGGCCTCTGCTACACCCTAAACCCTAAACCCTAAACCCTAAACCCTAAACCCTAAACCCTGACGGCTCTGGCTGCCTGCGTTGCTTCCCCAGGCGGGAGGACCGGCAGGTGGTCGCAGCGCCGCCAGCGCTGCAAGGTGACTTCCTAAAAGTTCAGGGTTTGGGGTTTGGGGTTTAGGGTTTAGGGTTTGGGGTTTAGGGTTTAGGGTTTAGGGTTTAGGGTTTGGGGTTTAGGGTTTAGGGTTTAGGGTTTAGGGTTTAGGGTTTAGGGTTTCGGGGACCCCACACTACAACACTCGGATATGGGGTTTCCGAAAAATTAGGGACGCCGAATATACACCCCCAAATAGTTGGATTCCCTTATCAGAAGGACCCCAATAAGGACCCCTAATTTCGGAAACACCCATATAGTAACTGGCAAAATATCATCCCAGAATCAGAAAATCTCATAAGCCCCTGAACCCAAGCTGACGAGCCATGAGGAGCAGCTTTGTTCTCCGAAAGCTCACGGGATTGGCCATCGGCCGGTGTGTCTCCTAAACCCTAAACCCTAAACCCTAAACCCTAAACCCTAAACCCTAAACCCTAAACCCTAAACCCTAGGTCCCAGGGCTTGCGTAGTGCCCGTCTCGCGAACCAATGCTTGGACATAGAAGCTTGGGATCAGGCCAGCTCGGTCCTGCAACAGTGTTTAGGGTTTGGGGTTTAGGGTTTAGGGTTCAGGGTGTAGGGTTTAGGGTTTAGGGTTTTGGGTTGAGGGTTGAGGGTTGAGGGTTGAGGGTTGAGGGTTGAGAATTTAGGGTTGTGAAGCCCAACTTTCCTTTTGAATCGTCACCCCTACGCACTCAGTGAAAGCGAGGCAGCTCGACATTTCGGTGTCCAGCTTCCCTTCCTGCTCCTGCACGCAGACGAGGTTTCTAAGCTACATGAGGCTTCGGCTTACATACTTGACGAAGTATGTACATTGTTGTGAGCCATCTGACAGAACTGTCTAGGAGTTCAGGCAAATGAAAAAGTGCATTTAGCAGAATCTCGGCCTCCCCCCTCGCACACAGTCAACTCAAACGCAGGCCGGACCGCTGCACGATTGAGGGGAGGTCCAGTCTTAGCCCACAATCGCTTCTTCCTGCACCTCGTTCAGACCCTAAACCCTGAACCTTAAACCTTAAACCCTAAACCCTCAACCTTAAACTGACATATCAACCACCGCAAGATGATTTGTTTCTGGCTCCTCGTCGCCGACTGGTAGAAGACGCCTGGCACCCCGAAAGGCCCCAAACTGGAAAGCCAAGCTGCCTTTGCGACGAGTTCAACGATTACAGTATGCCGACTATTCACCATAGAATTACATATGTATATGTATTCATCGACCCTAATATGACACAATACAATACAATACAATGCAATGCAATGCAATACAATGCAACACAACGCAAAAAGAAATACAAACACAAATACAAATACACATACAAATACAAATACAAATACAAATACAAATGCAAATACAAATACAAATGCAAATACAAATACAAACACAATACAATGCAATACAATACAACACAACGCAATACAATACAGTACTTTCCAGTATGTTGCAGTACAACACAGTACAATGCAGTTCAGTACAGTACAAGACAACACAATACAGCACAATACAATACAAGACAATACAACGCAGCAGAATTTGATGAGTATCAATATGTAAACAATGAAACTGAAACATATGTCTATATAAGCAGACAAAGATACAGATTGATGTGCTTATACAAATATACATATGTACAAATAAAGCATCATGCATATTAGGGGTGTCAAAAAACTTCAAAACCATAAAGGTTAGTATAATCTGACATCATGCGATGTTAGATATCAAAAAGTACATAAATTTTTCTATTTACATATAAATATACATGTATATACGAAACTGGACAAGTACCAAAAGATGAAATTCAGCTCTAAAGAAGACATATGAATGTAAGCATAAAATGAAAAGAAGTAAAAATACAAGTATGCGTATCATGAGTATGTATACAGTGTAAGTAGAAGTATACGTACAAGTGTAAGTATAAGTGTAAGGATTCTTTCGTTCATGACATTAAAGAATTCATCTAAACACTAAATAATCCTATTATACAAATATACATCAAATCTTAACATGTTAAGGTACTATTATTAATACTGTTACGAATACTAATACTAGAAATGTTTGATATTTGAGTTAAAAACCGGTGTTATGATAAAATTTAGACGAAAAGATTCCCATACATATGTCTACATTTGCATGTCATACGTGCATCATGTATCTTATTTATAGCACTTGTGCTGGGAACTGCAGGGTAAGCGCGACATCCTCTCGATCCTGTTGCACAACAGCTACGAAGGCAAGAGCCGAGATGACCTGCATGTCGCTTGTGAAATGCTTGAAGGCTCACGGGTGCTTGTAAGTAGGGTTATAAGTGCCCTATGTGGGGTTCTAACTATAGGTGCCTTGCTTATACCCCCATTTTACAAGCTTTTCATGAACCTTCAAGTATTCCCCGTCACGCTGGGCCATACTTGCGAAGAAACATGATACATCCCAAGCCCCCAGGCCCTCGCATTGCTCACGCCACCCTAGCGGTTCAAGGTACGAAAAGCAAGTCCGCGGCACGCCAAGCAGCGCTCCCCCTCCTGTTCTTGTGAGGGAGCTTAGGGGGGTTTAGGGTTTAGGGTTTAGGGTTTAGGGTTTAGGGTTTAGGGTTTAGGGTTTAGGGTTTAGGGTTTAGGGTTTAGGGTTTAGGGTTTAGGGTTTAGGGACAGAGGTGAGCTTCTTAAACCTAGAGCTGATGAGATTTCCTCGAATGACGAGGTAGGTATGGCAGGTTCCGCGCTCAACTTTATGCGTTGGGATTGCAGGGAGGACACTGCCCTACAACAAACACAACAGGAACATCTGTTCAGCTGGTTCACACACCCCCGTTCTGCCAGAAAGCCCATCACCCCTACGATCCAACGCTTGGCAAAGCCTTCTCTGATCCAAGACGGTAGCTGCGTTCATCCAAGCAAAGCATCCTTCATCGAGCAGATGATGTGCTCCAATCGCGGGTACGGCAGCTCGTCCTTCACCACAGGAGATGCTTGCTGAAAGCTTTCAAGTTTCTGGCAAAAGGTACTGGCAGAAACAGATTTGCGTCAGAACCAGACATCCTGAAATCAGAACGCACTTCTGTGAACAAGAAATCCTGACCATCAGAAATTCACTTCCGTGAGATACCCCGACTCAGGGAGAAACACTCTGCCTCGCCCAGGGTAAGCTCGCACTTGCGTGGCGAGGTCCTGCTTGTGAAATACTTGAAGGTTCATGGACACTTATAAAGAAGGAAGTGCCCTATGTAAAGATATAAGTACAGCGCGTAACCCTATTGATAACCCTATTCTTTAGCTCCCATGAACCTCCAAGTAGCATGGCCGGGTTTGCTGTACCCGTACCCCCTGCCCCCCTACCCCTACCCCTACCTCGACCCTCGGCATGCCACGCAAATGCCTGCTGAGCCACCGTACATGCATGGCACACGATACTACATATCGAATTGTACGACGATGGTAGGCAACGGAAAGGGTCACAGACACCATGTCACAGCCTACCTACCAACCCCTCGGACGAGCCATCCACATTCCTACTGAGCAGCAGGACTTGTTCGCAAATGAGAGGAGGTCAAGGGACAGGGCTTTGCGATGGCCTTCGATGCATCCCCAAAGCTGAGCTGATGAGTACTGCAGAAGCATCTCAAATCCTTTGAGAGCACCTGAACTCATCTAAACCCTAAACCCTAAACCCTAACCCCGAACCCCTAAACCCTAAACCATAAACCCAAAACCATGCATGTTTTTTTAGGCTAAGATCTCGTGTGTGCTCTCGGATTCTGCATCAAGACCCCGGACAGATTGCTCCTCTTCGCCCCTCCGTCTTCCAAGAGGCAGTAAGAGAAGGTGACAACCTGAGCAACGGGACGTCCTCAGGCCTACAGGCCTACAGCTTGCCAGGCCTACAGCATGCGTTGGGAGCACGTGCTGAAATGGGGTACTAGGGGTACCTTATAGGGGCCCTTATAAAAGGGGATCCTACTACTTGGGGGGTCTATTCTCGGGGTCGCCCTATTTTCGTATACCCCCAAAGACAGCATGTGGCTGAGGGACCGACATCTCCACGGCGAGGCCTCTGGGACAGCACACGAAGAAGCATTCTGAGAACAAGCTGAGGTGGCTTTGTGGCAAACAGGTGCTTGCATGTCAGTGGGTCAGAAGCCTCTCCGGCCTGAGAACAAGGACTTGACCCGCACTAAGTGGCCCGCCGCCGTTGCGAAGTGCCGGTCTGGAGGATGCGCTTGGTGACGCTCCGGTCCTCCGTGAGCGCCAGCACGCACTGGAAGCCCAACAACTCCACCCGCGCTCGGAACATGGGCGGCTTGGAAGGCGTGCTGCCGTCTCCGGCTTCCGCAGCCTCCTGCGCAGCCTCCTGCGCAGCCTCCTTCGCAGCCTCCTGCGCCTTGCGGAACTTCAGGAGGTCCACCTTGGCCTGTTCCGCCAGCCCCTTGGGGGCCGCCGGGAGGAAGCGCAACTTCCGCTTTACCTTGCCGGCCTTGGGGAGCACGCCAGGCTGCGTACGCAGCTGTCGGCCACAGAGTGGGGAGGTGATTTTGCTGTAGGCGGCGGGGGCGCGGATCTCTGCCACCTCACCAACCCGCATATTTTTCACGGCAAACTCGACGGCAAGGGGAAGCTTGTTGTCCCCCATCTCCACCGTAATCTCATCAGGGACGTCCACAATAGCCGGGCCATCCAGCTGAAGAGTACAGAAGCGGAGCGTCACAATGTCGTTCTGGCCTGGTCTCTCCAAGCCCTTCCCCACCTTCCGGATGACCTTCTTCACCGCGCCATCCCTACTGCAAGTGTTCTCCTTAGTACCCCAGCAACCATCTTTTATGATAAGGACACCCTTCTTTGGGTTGGCTATTCTATAAGGGAAACCCTAAACCAAAAAAAGGGTAAAGGGTATCACTGGCTACCAAGTCTCATCTCCCTCGTGATCCTCGGGAGGCTCGTCATCCGAGTTGAAGGCCGGGGGTGCGTCCGAATTGATGGACTGCACGTCGGACTCGGCACCAGCATCTTCAGCCGTCATCAGGAAGGCGCCGGGGTATAGTAGAGAGTTTAGGGTTTAGGGTTTAGGGTTTAGGGTTTAGGGTTTAGGGTTTGGGGTTTAGGGTGTGTCTGTAGAAGCTGGCTGTAAGACATTGGACGTGGATCGTCGTCTTCCTGTGCTAGCGGTGATGAGCAGTCTGCACATGAAGCTGGAGGGCCGGTATAGTCTTTACACTTGGTTGGGGAGCTGCTGAGGGCAATTTGCGAAAAGGCGGGCCCGTAGTTGTGAAAAGCAAAAAAGCCTAACATTTGCTAACCTTCACTGCACAACTTCTGTTGACATCAGAAGCATCAGAACTCACGAGGTCTCACGGACAGAGTCTTGCACGGAGGAGACCACCTTTCGAGCCTCTGGGTTGGACAGCGTGTCCTGCAAGGTCGCACGGGATAAACTCTACAAGGGCTCCTGAGCTTCGGCCCTTAGTAGGGAAGGAGGGCATGAGGTACCTAAGATCTGGCTATGGTATACCCTCTAAGGGATTATATGGGGTACCTCCTTCCCTCATTCCTTACCAAGAACCAGCAAGTCTGAGCTTCGGCTCTGAAGAAGCCTGCCCTGGCTGAGGCCAGCACGTATGCTTTGGAGATCTTTCCAAACTTCTCCGCACCTTTGTGCAGCAGCGGACTCAGGTTAAGCAAGCCAACCTCCAGAGCCCAATGCCAAGTCTCAACCAAGGTTCCGGCATTCCACACAGTCCGGATTCTTGTCAGGATGGTACTTGAGCGCTAAGGCCTGCAGAACCGGCGAACGCACGGTAGTGTGAGGTGGTGTGCAAGAAATGGTGCAGGGCGTGGGTAATGTGTGGCCTTTGTGCTACCAGTACCATGCACCCGTTGTTGTTGAAGAGAGCACGCAGAGAACATTTCCGAAGGAGCTTTGGAAAGAAATGCACAAAGAAACCAGCCGAATCAAAAAAGTGGAAAAAAAAACGGTGCCCATATGGCCCTAGCAGCTGCGTGAAATCAAGCCCCTGGCCTTGTACGCCTTCCTGATTTCCATCTGATCCACACCTGCTTGAGGCATTGTTAAACTCACAGGCCATGCGATCGCCATCTGAAGCCCTGCAGCAAGGCAGCCGAGACAAAACAAATTCAATGCCACACTGCGTGCACTGTCATACTGGCAGATGCCCAGGTCGTTCGTCAGGCATCTGCTTAAGCAAGAGAAACTTTGCAGTGACCTCTCGTCAGGCCCATGACTTCGTAGAAGTTGAACTGGGCTGACACACAGCACCACTACTCAGTCGCGCGAGCTACAGACGGCAAGCGCTGCGCGACACTACGTGATCATTCCGGGACTTCCCTGCGTGCTCACCAAGGGCTGCTTTCATCAAATCTTTGCCAGCTGCTACCCGATTTTCAAAAATCAGGAGAACGCAGTTAAAGTGCCAAGATCCGAGCTCCATGTTCATCCTGGTCCGCTGGGTGGTAACCTTCAAAGCAAATTCAGCAGGGTTTAGGGTTTAGGGTTCAGGGTTTTAGGATTCGGGGTTTAGGGGTTTAGGGAGGAAGAACCGCTTCTTTGATTTGGAGACTTTGGGGGCAGGTTGACGGCTGTGCTCTACCAAGATTTGACTTCCTACTGCCTGTCACAAGCCAGCCAAACTGTCCGGACTTCATCTGCTTCTGACACTCAGTTGATTCCAAAGTCTCAGCCTTCTTCGGCTGCACGGATGGCCAGCCTCGGTTCCATAGCATTTCCGATCGACTGCCGAGGATGCTGTTTGCGATATGCTCTGAAGCTCTGTGGCGGCAGCATGGCCACGATGAAGGCAACCATCACAGCTGGTCCACCATACGTGTTTGCCTCAAGGGGAAGAGAGGAGCAGGCTTCCACCTCAGCACGCAAAACTGGACATGCTGGGCGCCCAGGCCTTCTCTCGGATGGACTTCACTGATAATGAGTCCGACCTTGGGTGTTCTAGCGTGTTTGAACCTGGCCTGCTGGAAAAGCCAGAAAGGTTTTTGACCTGTGGCCACAGCTCCAGACCAAAACTCGAGTGCCCGACCCATCCCGCGAGCCTTTGCCACTACTCGGACCTGCAGATCTGGCCCGCGGTCCAAGCGTGTTGGTATCAAGGGACAGAAGCCCATTAGGCGGCACTCTGCGGCACCCTGAACCGTGCGCTGAAGTTCAACACTAAAAGAAAAGGTCGCACTGATTCTTGCGAACTCAGCATGCTTCCTGGTTACACAAGAGCCTTTCTGGCACCTTGCCCTGACAAGATCATGCCGGAAAACAAGATACAAAAGGACATAGAACCCGCCGGTTCAGTTGCTTGTGGGAGCAGAAACTGACAAAGGGCTAGTTCTCTTAAGTAGGGTCCCTTTTTGGGTCCTACATACAGCATGGCATCTTATTCAGAAAGACACTAAACCCTAAACCCCAAACCCTAAGTTCAAAAACGAAAATGAGTCCGGCCTTTTTTCTTTCGGTCCGCGTCCTTTCCGTTGGGGCCCTCTGAGGACTTTCCTCTCATCGCCAGCCATTGGGGCTTTGTGGTGGGCCGGTTAGGGTGTTAGGGTTGAGGGGTTTAGGGTTTCGGGTTTAGGTTTTCACAAGGGTTTAGGGTTTAGGGTGTAGGGTTTACCGGCTTAGGGTTAAGGGCTTAGGGCTTAGGAAAGCTTAGGGTTTAGGTCATCCACCCTGTCACATACTCCTGGAGTTGGCTGCAAGGCTACGTGCTCGCCTACTACCAGAGCCCTGCCTTTCAACGCATCCAGGACAAAGCCCACGAGGATAAGTCGAAGAAACCGCTCCACCTCGAAGATTCTGAAAGCGGCAGTAACAAAGGCTCTGCTTCTATCGATGGGCATAGTGAACTGCCGCATATTCTAAATCAGACATGAAGAGCATCGTTTGCTTAACAAATTCAGCAAGAGAGCCTTTCTTTGTTTCTGTTCTGAAAGGGAGAGAGAGGGACTTCCTTCGTGTTGGTGGGTGGAGGGGTGACAGCCCAATAACTTTTGGGGTCCGATGCAGTGAAACACCAGCTTCGATGAAGCGGATGGTGAAAGTTTCCGTGGCTGTCGGAACAGTCATGGTTCAAGAAACAATGGAAACTTCCGAAAATCGTGGCCAAGGACACAGGAAAAAAGTCGGTCAATAGGGGCAGGGCAGAGTGGGGGGGAGGATCTCCACATGTCTATGCATACGTAAGTACATACATACAGGCATATTTATGCACATCTTGCATATGCATATGTTTGCATATACGTATATGCATGCGTACATGTATATGTACAGCCGCCTCATGCGCAGATGCGGCTGGAGCTTGGGGTGTTGGCGCTGCGAAACTGAAGAAAAGCGCAACTGGGGCGCCAGCTATTCTTTGTCTGGCCTCTTTTTGCCTTCAACAGGTCCCAGCAAGAAGCTCTGACAGCGAGGCTGGCAACCTCTGGTCCATCCCAGAACCTTTAAACCGGATGCCCTACAATCACATGCCTGCGTCAACTAGAACCGAATCATACAGGCACCCCAAGCCAAAGAGACTTGGGCAGCCACTCAGACCTTCTGATGACTGCAACCTGCCTCTCAAGCTCCATCTGCGCAAAAGCATCCATTGACTTGGCCTGGTCTACAGCTGGAGGCTTCTTGCACATCAGCTTGATTTTCTGGGACGGCTTCATCGTACGGTCTTTTGCAAGGGAGCAAAGAAACATGACGTAGCCGTAGCTCAGACATGTCCAAACCACATGAACATTGAAATTTCAGCAAGCAGAGTAGACCACTGCACTGGGACTTAACCACAGGAGAAGAGTTCAGTCTGAGATTCTCCAATACACCATCACATGTCCGGGAACTTCCATCTGGGCATTTCTCAAAAGAAAGGGTCCGCCCTAATAAACCCCTATACAATACAATCCTTCTATAAAAACCCCAAAAATTGCCCCCCCCCCCCCCCTATTCTCGGAAAACCCCATCTCTCCACCCGAACAAAACTCGCCGATGACCTGGAAACTTCCGAGCCCGAGCCTGCAGCTTCTTCTTGGGGGCCGCTTCCTTTTTTCCCCTGCTGGGAGGACCTCACTTGCCCGAAAACCTCAAACTCTAAACCCTAAACCCTAAACCCGAGTGGCCAAGAGGATCAAAGTCCTTACACGGGCTTGCTCTCGTGTCTAACTCATTGAGCACCTGCCCAGTGATGTGGCCATGGACAAAATCTGCCTGGATCTACCCGGTGCTGTTTTCTCACAAAACACGTGGCGCGTAGATCCAGGCAGATTTTGTCCTTCGCATGTTTTCAAACAACACCATGGACAAAATCTGCCTGGATCTACGCGGCGCTGTTTCTTACCAAAAAAAGCGGCGCGTAGATCCAGGCAGATTTTGTCCTTCGTGCTTTTTGAGAAAACACCATGGACAAAATCTGCCTGGATCTATGCGGTGCTGTTTCTTATAAAACACGTGGCGCGTAGATCCAGGCAGACTTTGTCCTTCGCATTTTTTCAGACAATAAACAAAGTCTGCCTGGATCCATTTGAAAAACCGCCATGGACAAAATCTGCCTGGATTTACTGCCCGGCTTCAATCCCGGGGCCTCAGCCAGCTCATTTAAATAATTAAAGAATTGAATTAATTCAAAGAATTCAATTAATTGAATTATTTGAGTTCTTGGGCCTCCCCAAGAATTCAAAGAATTCAATTATTATAATTCCTTTAATCCCGGGGCCTCAGCCAGCTCATTTAAATAATTTAACGAATTCAAGTAATTCAAAGAACTCAATTAATTGAATTCTTTGAATTGTTTGAATTCTTGGGGAGGCCCAAGAATTCAAAGAACTCAAGTATTTGAATTGATTGAGTTCTTGGGCCTCCCCAAGAATTCAAAGAGTTCAATTAATTGAACGCTTTGAATTCTTGGGCCTCCCCAAGAACTCAAAGAATTCAATTATTATAATTTCTTTAATCCCGTGCCCTCAGCCAGACCATTTAAATAACAATTCAAAGAATGCAATTGTTTGAGTTCTTGGAAAAATTCTTGGGGAGGCCCAAGAATTCAAAGAGTTCAATTATTTGAATTCTTTGAATTCTTGGGCCTCCCCAAGAATTCAAAGAATTCAATTATTATAATTCCTTTAATCCCGGGGCCTGAGCCAGCTCGTTTAAATAATTTAAAGAATTCAATTAATTTAAAGAATTCAATTACTTGAATTCTTTGAATTCTTGGGCTTCCCCAAGAATTCAAAGAATTCAAATAATTGAATTCTTTGAATTCTTGGGCCTCCCCAAGAATTCAAAGAATTCAATTATTATAATTCCTTTAATCCCGGGGCCTGAGCCAGCTCGTTTAAATAATTTAAAGAATTCAATTAATTTAAAGAATTCAATTACTTGAATTCTTTGAATTCTTGGGCTTCCCCAAGAATTCAAAGAATTCAAATAATTGAATTCTTTGAGTTCTTGGGCCTCCCCAAGAATTCAAAGAAATCAATCATTATAATTCCTTTAATCCCGGGGCCTGAGCCAGCTCGTTTAAATAATTTAAAGAATTCAACTAATTCAAAGAATTCAATTAATTGAATTCTTTGAATTCTTGGGCCTCCCCAAGAATTCAAAGAATTCAAATAATTGATTTCTTTGAATTCTTTGAACTATTTGTTGTTTTAAATGGTCTGGCTGAGGGCACGGAATTCAAAGAATTCAATTAATTGAATTCTTTGAATTCTTGGGCCTCTCCAAGAATTCAAAGAATTCAAATAATTGAATTCTTTGAATTCTTGGGCCTCCCCAAGAATTCAAAGAATTCAAATAATTGAAATCTTTGAATTCTTTGAATTCTTTGAATGGTTTAAATGGTCTGGCTGAGGGCACGGAATTCAAAGAATTCAATTAATTGAGTTCTTTGAATTCTTGAGCCTCCCCAAGAATTCAAAGAATTCAAAGAATTGAATTCTTTGAATTCTTTGAATTATTTAAATGGTCTGGCTGAGGGCACGGAATTCAAAGAATGCAATTAATTGAATTCTTTGAATTCTTGGGCCTCCCCAAGAACGCAAAGAATTCAAACAGTTGAATTCTTTGAATTCTTGGGCCTCCCCAAGAATTCAAAGAGTTCAAATAATTGAATTAATTGAGTTCTTGGGCCCACTCAATTAACTCAATTGTTTAAATGAGTCTTATAATTAATATATAAAGAAAAACAGTGGCAACATAGTACATAAAGGTCCCTCTCTCATATATATATATATATATCTATCTATCTATCTAGACATGTAGATATATCGATATATAGATATATAGACATATAGACATATAGATATATAGATATATAGATATATAGATATATAAATATATAGAAACTTGGATTGTGAGCAGGTAGAAGCATTCATGCTGATCAGGTAGCATGTCTGTGCCAGTGTAGCTGAGTAGGTTCACTTTGCAATCTTCAGTTTGGTAATTCGTTTCAATGCCAAATTTTGGCTCAAGTATGGAGCTAGACTTGTGCCATTGCGCACGGTAGCTTCGTGCAGTCACGGTAGTTTCGTGCAGTAGCTCTAAGGTTGCTGTGCGGTCCGACCGGACGCCAGGCCGTAAGGTTCACCGAGAGCGTGGACCCGCGAAGTCAAAAGCAGCGTGACCGCCTATGTTTGCTTCTGTTTGTTGCAAGACCAGGTTGGTCGACTTCACAGGATATATGGATGTGTAGATATATGGATATATGGCCCTATAGGTATACCATATGTATATATGTATATATATATATAGATAAGTAGATACATGAATATAAATACATAGATATATGGATATATTGATAGATGGATAATCAGGTACTTTGATATACTGATATATTGATGCAGATACATATATCCATAGATACAAATATCAAGACCATGAACCTCAACATCAAGGTTCCCAGCACACGTCTGTTCACACAGTAGCTGGGTGCCCTAACCATCTCGCGTGTCCTCCTGGCATTTAGGGTTTAGGGTTTATAGGGTTTAGGTTTAGGGTTTAGGGATTAGGGTCTAGGACTGCTTGAACCATTGACCCATGCCCACACAGCGCACGCCCACACAACACTGCTGGAACTGTTGATGCCTCTTCCTGGTCGTCTTCTGCCGACGGAGCCTGCTCAAGAGCTTGAGCTACACAAGGATATTGAAGGAAGACAGCTTCGGTAGAGACTGCCACCTTGCCAGCATCCTTCTTCTTCGCGCCAGCTTTCCTGCCATGGGCTGCCGCAGGCTGTTAACAAGCGAATGCCATGCCCGCGCATCAAGACAAAATACATCACCGCACCGTCGGTACTCAAAACTCCACCTTACCGCCAACTTAGTTCGACCCCCCCCAAAAAAAAACACACCAAAGCGCTTCTCGGCATCCCATGTTTCCCAGCCCCAGCGCACCCCATTTGGAGAAGGCTGGGCGGCGTCCGGCGAACGGCCAAGGGCAAAACAGCTTGAATGAACAGTCGAGGGCAGCGGGGCCTAAGGGTTTGGGCTTTTGGGTTTAGGGTTTAGGGTTCAGGGTTTACAGTTCAGGGTTTAGGGTTTGGGGTTTGCCTTGGAGTGACTCCACTACCCTGATGTCGTCCACATGTGCTCTCCGCACTCATAAGGTTGCATTGGGCAGCATCCATGTTCTCCGCGGAACGAACGTGGTACTGGTACCGTCTGTTCATCATCCCCGTGGCTGTGGTTCTGCATACCGGCAAGACCAAAGCAGCTGTCAGCTCCGGCATTTAAAAAAGCTCTGAACTGCCACGACACGAGGTGAGGAAAATGGGAGCCATTCGGACTGAATCTGAAGCTCCCAAGACTGTCACAAGCAGTCTTGGGAGCTATGCCCTACTGGGCAGGAACTCTCGAGGCACGGCCACACGCATCCCACGATCAGCGCCGCGCCGGAAGTGGACTGAGAACTTTAGAACCAACACGATGAAGCTAAGCGTAGCTAAGAGCCTGCCAGTGTCCCTACAACGATACCAAAGACACGTTCGCACAGCCCTTAAGGCAAATGTTGGCAAAAAGGAGATGTGCACTTACTTCATGGCACATTTTCATTCAAATGGTATCGGGTCGCCCTCCCCAGCTCCGTCTTCTTGGGGGATGAGAGGGCAGGCGATGGACGGCCCCGTAAAGGCCGCTGAGGGGCTGATGCTGTACATCCCGAGCTCTGACGGCGGTCTGTGCTAGTGACAGAAGCCCGAGCACAATAAAAAAGCGACACTAGCTACATGGCCCAGCTCCTTAGGAGCTGAGCCGTAAAGAGCTCGACTCTAGACCCGAAAGCTTGCCAGGAAATCAGGCGTCAGTGGCATCAGTGGGGCCGCCCCTGTCAAGTGGGCGCGCTGCAAATCGTCGGGGTGGAGATGACTAAGGAGTAGGTTTAGGGTTTAGGGTTTAGGGTTTAGGGTTTAAGGTTTAGGGTTTAGGGTTTCGGGTATACGTTGCACGTATCTCGTCCCACCCGCCTAACGTAGCTGAGTGCACCTTGGGAAGGCAGGATCTGAGGAACAAGGATGCCGAAGCCTTTTGTGACGTTTCGCACTTGCGATACCGAAACACGACACGCAGCGAGGAGGGCACAGATGTAGCTGAAGGATGCCGTGGCCACCCAGGGCCTTAAGATGCGCGAAACGGGGGTTTAGGGTTTAGGGTTTAGGGTTTGGGGTTTTGGGGCTTTGGGTTTGGGGTTTAGGGCTTACGGTTTAGGGCTTAGGGCTTGGGGTTAAGGGTTTAGGGTTTAGGGTTTAGGGTGTTCTCCCATCAAATCGACCGGCATCCTAGCATCCTCAGCCGGCGGCACTCGCATGTGGAGCGGCAACCTTGTGACGAAGAGGTGCGACGAGGCCACGGCACTCAGAGCTGTCAGGGCAAAAAACCCCAGTTCTTAGTAGGGAATGAGGGAATGAGGGCCCTGAAGAATCCCTTAAAGGGTATAAGGAGGGGCCCTCATTCCCTCATTCCCTACGAAGAACCAGCCAGTTATTGCTCAGCTCGTGGCCAGAAGTAGGTGACGTAATGCCCTGGAATGCCGAGTGATTGGGAGGTCCCAAGGATTTCTTGTGAGCTGATGGTCACCAGGCGAGCACGGCACAATTTCTGCCAGGGGAGACTTGGCAACCCTAAACCCTAAACCTTATACCCTCAAACCTAAACCAGGCCTGGCAGCCACATCGTCCAGCTCATCATCCAGTCCTGGATGCAGTTTGTCCGATACCTGAGGAAGCGCCAGAAGTAAAGATCACAACGCAACACCAAGGTGAGCCTAACACGAGCATGGCTTGCAAACCCTAAACACTGAACCCTAAACCCTAAAACCGAAACCCTGACCCCTAAACCCTAAACCCTAAACCCTAAACTGCCCTAAACCCTAACACGGGGAAGAAAGCTTCTCCGAGAGTCCCACTTCTTGAGCGCGGCAGCCAGCGCTTCACCCGGGCCCCGCGCCGTGAGCGCCTCTCAGTTGATTCGCAGGCTCCGAATGAACTCTCGGGTTCAGGGTTTAGGGGTTGAGGTGTTTAGGGTTTAGGGGTTGAGGCGTTTAGGGTTTAGGGGTTGAGGCGTTTAGGGTTTAGGGGTTGAGGTGTTTAGGGTTTCGGGTTTTTAGAGTTTGGGGCTTAGAGGCTTATCGGGTCAGGGTTTGTTGAGGAGGGCTTCGGGAGACATGCGGCTGTAAGACTACATCGTATATGCTATTTCCTGACTGTTGTACGGAGTCTACTCAGACTGGAATGTTCGGGTGGAGCCACCGCCCCTCCCACAACAATAGCACTAAAAGACAGTACAGTGCCAGTAATACTCATGGTTACTAGTATAGTAGCAAGAGTCAGAAGGGTCGTAACAGAATAACAACAACAATGGATAGTAGTGCTGATTAGAAGGAAAACCCCTCTTGAGAAAGCAGGGAGCTGCGGTTGCAAGGGATGCTAAACATCCAGCGTTCGAGTCCTTGAGCTCCACATGTCCACGTGTGGATGGGGGGGCTCTTGGGAGTTTCCCGCACTCATCCCTGGGGCAGGCGACTGCGCTCCATCACTAGAGAGCGCTTACTGCCAAGGACTTTGAAGCCTAAACCCTAAACCCTAAACCCTAAACCCTAAACCCTAAACCCTAAACCCTAAACCCTAAACCTCAACTCAAAGGCCTCCTTCATGACGTAGAAGGCCGGGAACAGAAATAGTGGGTCGGAGATGAAGTTCGTGGCCTGAGGCCAGCATTCAAACTTAAGGGGGTTAGTACATGTCATAGGCACTAGGTCTAGAGTGAATATTACAAGCTATATCTTCAAGGAAAAGTTTGAAAAGTAAATTGGGAATTAGATGGTCAACACTGAATATCATACGCAATACACCATGTCATATTCTACGCTGCTAGGATTCAAAAACAACATATGGTAAATGATATACATATTATATATATATATATATATATATATTCTACGCTGCTAGGATTCAAAAACAATATATGGTAAATGATATACATATTATATATATATATATATATTGATTAATTTTATATTTTCCATTTATTTATGTATTTCTTCATTTCTTCATGTATCTATGTATTTTGTTAACGTATTTATGAATTTGTTGGCTTATTTCCTAGTGATATTCACAATTACGTACCACACATGTCACAATACGTGCTATGCATGAGATACTCTATGCAACATACTATATCTTGGCCAGTGAGAAACCCTAGCTTGTATGTCACATACTATAAATGCTTCATGGTTTTGGAAGTTTTACATGTTGTATGAGACATTCTGCATACGCTACATACTGTACATACCACATTGCATAGTACATCTTTAGGGTTTCGGGTTTCGGGTTTCGGGTTTAGGGTTTAGGGTTTAGGGTTTAGGGTTTAGGGTGTGCAGGGCCAAGCTGTATCACTGCATGGGACTATGTGGGCCATGGTCGTCGTGGCCAGATTAAGCTGCAAGTTCCCTGAAACCCTAAACCCTAAACCCTAAACCCTTAACCCTAAACCCTTAACCCTAACCCTCAAAGCTGGTGAGCCGGGATCCTAAGACGCCTCGATTCCAGCAGTTGCACACACTCAACAGCACGAATTGCCCCCCTCCCAAACCTCCCCGAACACTACACCTTTCCCCTTAGCTTGACCGAGGCACAGCCAGCTTCGAGAAGCTGGCCAACTTGCTCCTCCCCGGCCACAGGCGCTCGAAAATGACCTGTGCTCGGCTTGCGATGTCGCGTCTCCGCCATTCGAAACTTGCTTCGGATTTCCGGCCTTCATGCCTAAGGACTCCATGAAATTTTGAGGTAAGGCCCGGGCATTCCATAGGAAATACTGGAAACCACCCTGTACGAGTCCTCCAAACCCCATGAACCTGAGCAGCGGCACAGTGGACGCGAGGTTGTCCCCAAGCAGATACTGAAGTATATGCTATTCTGTTATATTATATTGTGAATTTATTTTAGAATATAATGTATTATATTATATTATAATATACGATATTATGTTCTCTCAAGAGTCCGCAATCCGAGAGGGCCACAGGAAGTTCCTCTGTTTGTCCAATCTCTCACGACGCTCAATGAGCACCTGCGTGCTGCAACGGCCTTTCGGCTCAAAAAAATTGGGGCGAGCAAAGGACCCATCAGGAGGAGCTTAGAGCAGAGGATCGCGAGGATAGATTCGAGAGAGCTTGCGTTTTGCAAGTGGAGGGGAAGGCTGCACCTCATCCCCTCCCCTGCTTATTGATGGCGCGCATGGTATGGGTCCCAGCAAGCACGCACCGCTTGCCGGAAGCAGGGTCCCTATGCAAACGCAGTGACTGCATGATGTTCTTGAATGCACGGACTAACCAGAACAAGGGGTTTGTGGAGGGGAGGGAGAACAGCATTCCCCTTACTTGCAAGCACAATACTCGCATGACAGTTCGGCATTATGATGTTTAAAGCCAACTTGCCGGGCCGAAAAGAGAGCCCAGGGGTTGGGAGGGTCAGAGGGGACTGCAAACACAATGCTCACATCCGCGCTTGCAAAGAATTCATAGTGTGCATGTCTAGGCAGTTCCCTTTGATGGCTTAAACCGTATGGGCTTCGATCCAAGTCTGGGTTTAGGGTTTAGGGTTTAGGGTTTAGGGTTTAGGGCTTAGGGTTTCGGGTTTCGGGTTTAGGTTTAGGGTTTAGGGTTTAGGGCTTAGGGCTTAGGGTTTAGGGTTTAGGGTTTAGGGTTTAGGGTTTAGGGTTTAGGGTTTAGGGTTTAGGGTTTAGGGTTTAGGGTTTAGGGTTTAGGGTGGCAAGATACTCTTTGAAGCAGGCTTGCACGGCTTCGAAGGGCGAAGGCCCGGATGGCATCATGTGGTTCCACGCAAGCTTCAACAATCCGCATCTCACGGGGTGAAGGAGGTCCGATTGATGGCGTGATGCCCTGACAACCTCCCAGCTTCTCTGTGAACCTTCTGGACCTTAACCCTAAATCTCTACACCCTCATCAACCCTAAGCTGCCCCAAAACCTCGGCGCTGTGCCTAGGGCCTATGGTTTCTCCGGGAGAAGCCAACCCTCGCATACCAAAAGTGCCTGCCTTCCCTCTGCATTAAAGCATGTAGGATTTAGGGTCCAAGGTACACGAAGGAGCCCACGAGCCTACATTCCCCCAAACCATTCAAGAAACTACGTAGCCTTGGATTCGCTTCAGGTCGGTCGGGCTACTTTGCAACGAATCGATGTTAAATGGATGCCAACTCCGACTGAACAGAGTAGGGGTCGAAGGCTACGGTGCACCTGAACGGCCAAGTCGGCTGCGGCTGCCTTGATGCTGCAGGAGAGCCTGAGCTTCAGAACTGCAACTTCTCAAACCCTAAACCCTAAACCCTAAACCCTAAACCCTAACTGCAAGGCAGTGGTTTGCGGGGATGTGTCCCAGCTCCCTGGGCTGTGTGCTTTCATCTTGATTTCGTGAGGCCAGGCTACACGGCTGTTAGCACCGGCCACCGCGCAACCACAGCACTGACGCGCTGTAGCCAGCCTTGCACCTGCATCCATGTGGCAGGTAGGTTGTGCTCCGAAACTTCCGTCTGAAGGTTATATTTCATTATACTCTGTTCTATTCTATTCTATGCTATTATCTTATCTTATATTACATTATATTCTTGGCGTTTGGTTCCCATTGGCAAAGTGGAGGCCTTTTGTGACGCGAGATGGTGCCCAGAGGATCGCTGGCATATGATCGAGGATCCAGTACGCTCAGGGCATGAAGCACTAGATTTTAATGCTCATGGAGCAGAGAACTCGACAACTAGTAGCTAGGGCGGAAGGCCGTGGATGTGCCGTATGTAATCTTGTCTCTACGAGTCTGCTGAAGTCCGTAAACAGGACACGAAAGGGCCCAGCCTCTTGCGGCTGCGCCGGCGGCAGCAAGGCCTGGTCGAAAGCTTCGGGCTTGGGTGCCTGATGTTCCATGAGGAAGCCCAATCAGCCCAATCAGCCTAGAAGAACCAAGTCCCCCAAGCTCCTTCCGCTGCACGGGCGCCACGCGGTCAGGCTGAGGCTGGGACCGTCACAGCCTGTCGTCGACCGAGGCCGGCAGGATGCAACGGTAGGCAGCGACGGCCTCCACAAGATCAGCCATCTGATATGGCACAGGATATTAAATGCAATGAATATTTTCGCATAATATAGTATAATTTGAAATAATATACATAAAACAATATATGATGCAAAATATAGCATCTATAATACATAATGTAATGTAAAAACATAATATAGTGTAATATAATATAATATAACACAATATAGTATAGTATAGTATACTATAATACAATATAACACAATATAATATAATACATAATTCAATATAATATAATACATAATACAAGATAAAAATGAAATCATTTAACTTAATTCCTTTAAATTTAATTTCATTTAATTTAATTTGATTTAATTTAATTTAACTCAATAGAAAAGAACATAATATAATATAATATTGTATTCTATATAATACAATATACTGTATTATAATATAATATAATGTAAAAGCATATGATATAATATAATGGAAAATGAAAAGATTCAATTCTACACAAATATTCTACCACACTCTGATATTGTATAATTTTCATATAATACAAGAAAATATCATATCATGTAATAAAAGAATATGTATACATATATATATATACATATGTGTATATATATATATATATCACGTCTACAAAACGCAAACGGAAATATGTAATATGTAACATATACTATATAATATCTTATCTATAGTATATAGCCATCCTTTTTAAGACACAAAATATGATTCACTCCCCCCAGCGACCTACGCTTTTTCGGCCTTTTTAGGCCTTTTTAACAAAAAACACAACGAAGGCCCAAAGCCGCGTAGTTAATCACCGGGTAGTGAAGGACAGTTACTGGGACACCCACCTCACAGACCCCGATAAGCCGGCATTGGATTAATCTACATCTTGAATCTGAAGCGGACAATGCTGTTTTTAGATGTCTAGATCTGTGTTTTTTTCTATGCAAATTGTGCGTTTAAAGGGTAATTAATGTTTTGTTGAGCAACTAATTTATTTATACAGTTGTGTTTGCACGAGGCAAAGCATTAATCAAATAGTGAAACATTTTTCTTGATTCTGTGCGAATCTAACTACTAGAGTATTTATTAAGCAAAGAGCCCAATTTGACTCAAGTGAATACTATTTAAGGGAGCATACTCAACCAAGATACGAAATAGACACCTTTCTCAACCAAAATATGGCAAAGTGTGCGTTTAAAGGGCATATCATGCTTTGTTGAGCAACTACCGTATTTATACAATTGTGTTTGTACTAGGCAAAGTATGAATCAAATACTATCTGAAAAGTCCACTGAAATACCTTATGTTTACATATTCATGAAATTTTTCATTTTTGAAGTAATCTTTCTATGCGAATTTAGCTACTAGAGTAACTATTAAGCAAATAGCCCAATTTGACTCAAGTGAACACCATTTAAAGGACCATACTCAACCAAAATACGAAATAAGCATCATATTCAACCAAAATATTGCAAAGTGTGGTTTAAAGGGCAAATAGTGCTTTGTTGAGCAACCAATGCATTGAAACAGTTGTGTTTATACCAGGCAGAGTATTATTGAAATACTATCTGCAAAGTCCACTGAAATACCTTATGTGTACATATTCATGAAACAATTTTTTTGAAACATTCATTCTATGCGAATTTAACTACTAGAGTCATTCTTAAGCAAATGGCCCAATTTGACTCAAGTGAATACTATTTAAAGGACCATACTCAACCAAATACGAAACAAACACTAACGGAAATGGAAGCGGTTCTACCTACATAACAATGAAACAAAGATTGCTGAAGTATTCAATAAAGACCACTTATATACTATGTCTGAAAAGCACAATTTGCATAAGCAAGCTTAAACCTGATAGGAGCCACGAACCCGAATGCAGAAAGCAGTCACCTATAAAGCAAATATAACGCATTATAACGCAATATATGCACGAAACGTCCGTGGCGGGCGGACGGACCACCACCACGGACCACCACCACGGACCACCACACCACGCGACCACCACCGCGGGACCACACCATGGGACCGCCACCACGCGACCACCACCACGGACCACCAATGGGGCCCACCACGGACCACCACCACGGACCACCACCACCACCACCACGGGACCACCACCATGGGACCACCATCACGGGACCACCACGGGACCACACCACCACGGGACCACCACCACGGGACCACCACCACGGGACCACCACCACGGGACCACACCACCACGGGACCACCACCACGGACCACCACGGACCACCACGACGGGACCACCACCACGGAACCACCACCACGGGACCACCATGGGACCAATCCACGGACCACCACGGGACCACCACCACGGGACCACCACCATGGCACAACACCACGGGACCACCACCACACCACCACGGGATCACCCATGGGACCACCACGGGACAACACCACAGGACCACACGGACCACCACCACGAGACCACCACCACGGACGACCACCACGGGACCACCACCACCACGGACCACCATCTGGGACCACCACCACGGACCACCACCACGACCCCCACCACGGGACGACCACGGGACCACCACCATGATGGGACCACCACCACGGGCCACACCACGGAACCGCCACCACGGGACCACCACCACAGCACCACCACCACGGGACCACCACCACAGAACCACCACCACGGACCACCACCACCACCACCACCACGGAACCACCACCACCACCACCACGGGACCACCACCACGGACCACCACCACGGACCACCACCACGATACCACCACCACCACCACGGGACCACCGCCACGGACCACCGCCACGGACCACCACCACGGGACCACCACCACACTACCACGGGACCACACCATGGGACCACCACGGGACAACACCATAGGACCACACGGGACCACCACCACGGGACCACCACCACGGGACCACACTATGGGACCACCACCACGGGACCACCACCACGGACCACCACCACGGGACTCCACCACGGGACCACCGCCACGGGACCACCACCAGGGACCACCACCATGATGGGACCACCACCACGGGCCACACCACGGAACCACCACCACGGGACCACCACCACAGCACCACCACCACGGGACCACCACCACAGAACCACCACCATGGACCACCACCACCACCACCACGGAACCACCACCACCACGGGACCACCGCCACGGACCACCACCACGGACCACCACCACGGATCACCACCACGGGACCACCACCACATCGGGACCACCGCCACGGACCACCGCCACGGACCAACCACGGGACCACCACCACACTACCACGGGACCACACCATGGGACCACCACGGGACAACACCACAGGACCACACGGGACCACCACCACGGGACCACCACCACGGGACCACACTATGAGAGGGGGCACCACGGACCACCACGGACCACCGCCACGGACCACCACCACGGGACCACCACCATGGGACCACCACCACGGGACCATGCACCACACCATGGGACCAACCAGCACAGCACCACCACCACGGAACCACCACCACGGGACCACCGGGACCACCACCACGGGACCACTACCACGGCGTCCTGTGGAGTTCCCCCTTACCACCACCACGGAACCACCACCACGGGACCACCGCCACGGGACCACCACCACGGGACCACTACCACGGCGTCCTGTGGAGTTCCCCCTTATCTTGATGCATTCGGAACGCCGCGGAACGCCACGTGGAACGCCACGGCGGCGCGCGTCCTGTGGAGTTCCGCCTTAGCTTGATGGACGCGGAACGCCGCGGAACGCCACGGACACGCCGCGTCGGCGCGCGTCCTGTGGAATTCCCCCTTAGCTTGACGGATTCGGAACGCCACGGACACGCCGCGTCGGCGCGCGTCCTGTGCAGTTCCCCCTTCACAGCACGCGTTACGCCACTCGCGGACGCTTGCGAACGCTTGCGAACGCTTTGCGAACGCTTTGCGAACGCTTTGCGAACGCTTTGCGGACACAACGCAACGACGTTTGGTAACCACCCAAGCCAACTTTTAACACGGGAACCCTTCTGCGGAGCATTCGGGAAAATGCACAACAATGGAAATAGAAGCGGTTCTACTTACATAACGATGAAACAAAGATGTCTGAAGTATTTAAGAAAGACCACTATGTTTGAAAAACACAACTTGCACAATCAGGCCTAAAAAATGCACAAGAATAATAGAAAAGTACTTAGTGAAGGCCATACACAAGCAAATTCACAAATACAAAAAGCATCCAAAAGCGCAAGCTGGTCAGGAGAATCTCTGGTGAAGTTTGGATTCTAGGGTTTTGGGGTATCCCTGGACGAGTAGGAGGTACTTTTTAAGCAAACAATTTTAAGCAATAAATGCTTTTTTCAAGACAAGGATAGTTAATCGCTTTTACCAGGCAACTAGTGTCCATGCGAATTTAGCTACCAGAGCACCAAGTAATGGCTGAACAAGGTCTACTACACTTGAGTACAACCAAAAGATGCACCAAACACTAGTTGAAAAAGAAGCGAAGCGGTTCTACTTACATAATAACGAAACAAATAGTTCTGAAGCACTAGAAAGACCACTTGTACACTATTTCTGAAAAGCACAGTTAGCATAAGCACACTTAAAAATGCGTAGTTGTTGCTTCGTGACCGTGAAGGCGAACCAAAAAGCCAAAATACCAAAACCAAAAAAACCAAAAAACCAAAAAAAACAAAAGAACCAAAAAAAACAATTTTCCGAGACTCTTGGAGAGAAGCCTCATAGGGATTCCTGAGAGTTCCGGAAAATTGGTTTCTTTGTTTTTTTGGTTTTGCTTTTTTTGGTTTTGGTTTTTTTGGTTTTGGTGTTTTTGGTTTTTCCACTGTCCCGTGTATGCGATTTTAGTTGTATTTTCGTCTACGCCCTAGGAAACACGCTATGTTGCACACCGAGTTTGCTTGCAGTGCAGCTGGGTGACTTGAGACAAGGCGAAAAAGGGTAGGTCACCTGGGGGGGGTACCATATATATGTATAGATATTTATTTATAATTCCTTCGAAATTACGCAGGAAATATTTCTTGATATATTTGAATTATATATAGAATAAACAACATATACTGTATATTATATTCTATATGTTATATTATACATTACATATTGAAATTGTGTATGATATACTTTTTTAATATGACATGCTATGTATAACTGTTTGTATATATATATATACATACAAACATCTCTTAAAGAAAATCAAGGTTCGGAAAAAAAAAAAAAAAAAAAAAAAAAAAAACTCTGGGACAAGGCAGGACAAATACACGACATGTGCCGGCCTGACCAAGCCCCAAACCCGAGAGCGGAGGTTCTCACCCTTCCGATTTGTTTGCGATAATGGGTTCTGCAGTAAAAAACTCGACCAACAGACTGCGCTAGTGCGTATTCTTCCTGGCCCTCGTTGTTCGCTCATTCTTTACGCTGTCTGGCTCCTGCCGCGAGGGGAAACGTCTCTGCTGGGCCTCGACTCTGTGTTGTGAGCCTTCGCCACTGCCCTGAAGCAACCGACCTTAGAAGCAGGACATTGCAGATGTTCTGTTTGGTCATCCTGACAAGACATTTCAGGTGAGAGGAGGCCCTCTACGTGGCTCACGCCAAGGCCTTGGCCGATCAGCATGGGACAGTCCAGAACCAACCTGGACCGGAACTGGTGGCAACTCAACATGAAGAACCTTCTTCTTGGCAATGCCGAGGCACTCAACACGCTTGGACATCAAACTCTCCAACCCCCATCGGCCGAAATCGACAGGAGAATGCTCATAACATGTGTTCATGCATGCAACACAAAGACAGACATCATTACACTATTCTACCATATCATACCTTTCAAGTGAAGTCCAGGCCTGACAGCGAGTGACGTGAACGGCACGCAACCGACTCAGGGGAACCTTCCGGGCCCAACTTTCGAGCGCTCGGGCAGTGACTGAAAGACAGCATCAAAAAACCTACGAGCCACTGTCTCAGGCAGAGACCCTCAACCCTCAACCCTAACCTGGCACAGCTTTTCTGTTCAAACTGGCCCCACCTGCCTGAGAAGATGCCACCCTAAGCATCAGGAACCGCTGGTGGGGGCACGGTTTCTCCTACTGAAAACGAAACTACGCAAGGTATGTGTAACGTTGTATGCTACAATACGATACGTATAGAAAGTGCCGGCTTAACCCATGAAGGTATAGCGGTACGGTATGGCCGGTGTATCTTGTTTGTCGCTGCAAACTGCCAGCTTCACCCCACAAATACTGAGTAAAGCTGCGTGCGGCGCGGCGTTTGCATCAGTTGACTGAAAACCGTTATGTCACACAGAGCCTCGTGTTGTCGTACACTTGTAACGCACACTAGGGCCGCAGGAGTCACAAGTACATGCACTGGCCTACAAAGTTCCAGAACAGAAACTCCTGGTGTCAAATGTTCCTCAGCGGCATTGCGATTCTTTGGGGAGCATGTGACTGTCACGCATGCCACATCATTAGCTACAAGCTTGCTGTGTCGCAGATAGAAACTGATGTTGGGCACAGCTATTTGTTCGGGAACGGCTGTTCGTCTTGCGAGGCTTCACAGGGTGGCATGGAAGATCTATCGAAGTGCGAGCTGTGGCACGATTAGCATGAGAATGCCTTCGCATCAAAAAATCCTCAAGGAAACACAATTGCAAGCATGGACGAGGCTTCGACCATGTTCACGATGTTCACTGCCAAAGCGATGGTGCGGCAGCATTTTCTCTGCAAAGTTGGCTGGATCCTGTACAACTCGTTGCGTACTCCGCAAGGGCCTTAAGCCAGCTCGAACTTTGCAACCAGGTGAGCCAAAGGAAGCTTCTGCAGCCGCCGCTTCTCTACGTCAGTGGCATTGGTTTGCATGGCCGCAGCTTCTACTACCAGATGCCGATTGGACAAGAGAGCTTTCGGCAGCTTGATCCTATGTCTACGAAAAGCAAGCAGAGCAATCTCTGCTTTGCATCGTGTGGCCTCTGGCAGCAGATCGTAAACAGCCGCGTCGTCCTCCAAGGCCGCGGTGACGAGGCCCACATCCGATAGGAGGTCGTCACTTGCGTGCGCGAGCATGCGGCCATCCTTCTTGACAGCTGCAAGAACCAACTCTCTGTCGGCAGCCGCTTCCTGTCCTAGCATCGTGAGCAAAGCCGGATCCTTGTCAACAAGCGTACGCCACAACAATTGCTTGTTCTGTGCTTCGGCCGTCGAGTATTGGAGTGCCTGCCGCACTTCTGCAAGCAGCGAGCCTGGCCCGGGCTGGTCCGTGGGCAATGGCATCTGGGCCATCTGGGCGTCCATTCGAACTGCACGGCTGGGGGTGACGCCAGCAGCTTCTTTCAGCTCGCTGTGTGACTGCAAATCCTTGGCAGCTCGCGAGAGCTCGGCCTCGCGATAGCAAGGGGGTACGGCCTCCAAAGCCCGAAACACCACTTCACGATCGGAATGCAAATTCTGCGGCAGATGCTTGAGAATCGAGGAGAGGATTGGACTACCGTCCGGCAGACCGTGGTAGGCCGGCAGACAGTCCAGTATGAAGCGCCTGTCCCCCTTCAATTCATCAGCGACATGTATAAAATTGCCCATGCCCACTGTAAGAGCATAGCGAGCAAAATCACGGTTGCTTCTCAATGCGTGCGAAGCGTGTTGGAATGCCAGCGGATACTCGCTCATAGCGGCCCTGACCACTTCCTCGTCACCCCTGAGCTCACGTGCCGCATGTTGCAGGGCCACGCCATTCCGGGCAACCATCAGTAGCATGAAGCCTTTGTCTGAACACATCTCTGGCGAAGTGTGCCACTGCCACGTAGGAAGTGGGCAATGTCGGCATGGAGGCTGACGCAAAACAGCCAGCGTGAACTCCATGTCCAAGCCCAACGAAGGGTTTGCGTACCTGAGTCAACTCCAGATGCCATCATGAATGCTCTCAGAAGCCTGCCAATGCTTGTCTCGAAGCCCATGTGTGCAGCTTCGGGTAGGTAAGTAGTCACAAACTCTCAAACTATGACTGTAGCGTCGATGTCCGCTTTCGTCCGAACTTTCAGCGAAGGCACCGGTAGAGGGACCCGTTGCATTTCATGGCAGCAAGCATGACCTTTAGGGTAGGCTATCTCAGCAAGGTACATCCACATCGAAGTTCTAAGAGCCCTCATGAGTCATGGCTCCAGCCTCCCGATCGGCCCGGACCTCGTCCCCGGCAAACTTCACCGCTTCGCCCTGGCTTCGCTCGATGGCTGCCAGGACCAGATCCTCAAGCTCAGATCGCTCAGGGGGAAACTAAGCTGCCAGCTGCAACATTCTTGCACCCCATTGCAATTCCAAGCGTCCTTGTCATTGCGAACTGCTTCCGAGGCTTTCCGCAAACGACGCCAGTCCTGCGTGACTTCCTCAATCCACTTGTCGGTCTGTAGCAAGACGACCTCGTTGACGGCTCCTGCCCCGATGGCTCAAAAAGTAGCTTTGCTTGGATTGTTCTCTTCAACCGCAACTGCGGAAGCCCCTTGATATCTGTCGATTTGTTTTATTGCGACCGAACCAGAAAACTGCCGTAACCCAACCACCAATGCCTTGCGTGAAGAGCTCGCTCAAGCAATCTGTGTTCCGCAGCACAGAACGGCCCAGAAGAAGCTTCTGCACGGCTGGCTTGATCTGCGCACTCTCGTGGATCAATCCCTTCAGGTCTGCCACCGTTTGGCTTCCTTGCACCTGCACGGCACAAAGGAGGACACCGGACAGAGCATGCACCTGCACGTCCATGCTCATGGCTGCCATGGGGGGATGCACAAGATACACTTGCCAGTGCCACTTCGGATGCGGCTGATACTTAGTGCTGGTGCTTCTGCAGGGGAAGTTTACCATCTCCGTTCCGTGGCTGTTGACTGCAGATCGTGATATGTGCTTCCTGAGCCACAGAGACGACCGCGCGCCGATTTTGCGTTTCTGCCATCGCTGGTTTTAGAACTCCACAAGACATGATGTTTCATAGATGAGAACTGATTTGCTTTAAGCGTATGATACTTGTAGAGCGGGGCAATGCAGGACAACCCTCTGGCTCCTAGCCTCTCCTTGGCTCCAGCTTTCGTGACATGAGGCGCTCCTACTCCAGACTTCCATTGCGCAGAGTCTCAGAATTCTCAGTGCAGAAGTGCCTCAGCAAACTACACCTTTTCGCACCCTTCCACCGCGTTGAGATTGCTGTGGTGCCACAAGCAACAACTACGTGACACATACATCGCTATGTAGAGGTGTAGTGGTCCTCGCGTTTATCTTTGGCCTGCATCGAACTGAAGGATGTTTCGCTGTTGACATTTGCTCAGCTCGCAGTTCACTCTGGCTTGACATCTCCCACCGTGCCTCGGCAGGGACTGCCAAGTCACGTGGGTTAAGGGTTTGGGGTTTAGGGTTCAGGGTTTGGGGTTTAGGGTTTAGGGTTTAGGGTTTAGGGTTTAGGGTTTAGGGATTAGGGCGACCAGTCTTGCACCTTTACCGCAGGAGACGAACAACTACAGGCAGCGTCCCGAAGTGATACATGTCCAAGTGCCCTGTTCATCCTTCGTGCAAATCTTCTGTTGGTGGAATGATCCGAGAAGCAACCATGGGCCGAAGTCACCTCCCCCTTACACAACAGGGCGAAGAAAGAAGCGACAGCCTCTTGCGTTTTGGGAGGACGCATTCCACTTTGTAAGACAGGAAGCATCCCTGCTGGAGCGCATTCATACACAGGCTCTACAGTAACAAGTAACTCAGTCAACCGAAAGCAGAATCCAACCGAAACCGAAAGCGGCACAAAGTCCAACAGCCTACGTCATCTTATGCCCAAACCTGCTTGATCCTGACTAACCCACAAGTTGTACAAGCTGGGCCCACATACCAGTGGGGCATCGTGCAGATTTCCTCTTCGCGCATCCCTTCCGTTCACAGGCATCTCGTCTTGGTCAGAACGCAGCTCTGCTTCAAGGGTCCCTTGCGAAAGAGCAGCGCGAAGGGAATCCGATCAAGAGACCGGCCACGATCAAGGTCTTAAGTCTTAATCAATCTGTTCTATACAGGCTTTCCATACAGACCAAGGGAAGCCGTAATCAAAAACGTAACCAACACAACCGCAAGTGCTTGCAATATCCACACTACCCACATGGGCAGAACGAGCTCCCCGATGAAAACAGGAAAGACGATCATCAAAAATGACACGAGCGAACCTCCGATCACCGTGATGATCTGCGTCACATCAGGAAAGTTAATCGCAAGGATGGCGGGGAGCACCACAAGAATGCTGCTCAGAAAGTCCTGGTGATTTACGACGCGGTCAAGGTACTTGGGGAAGTTATGCCTTATCAGGCTCAGGACGGACTCGCGAACTGGATATACGTTGAGTGGTATAGCCACGAAGAGAGATATCGAGAGCAAGAAGCGCACAACCATGAAAATAGGATCGTTCGCAGAATACAGCATCATGATGGTGGGGACTGTCCGGAGTCTCTGGCCAAACGTCTCGTAGCCAAAAAACGCCAGTGAGGTGTATGCTGCAAGCAACACTGTTGTCGACACGAAAACCACCAAACAACATCGGGTTGGTGATGGATCTTGTAGCTCACGCGCCACAGTGACACAATTCGTGTGCCACATGAACGAGAAAACCTGAGCTGCACTCGTGAACAGCTGGAGTTCCGCTTGCCGCCACATGCACACTTTGGTTCAGGCAGAGGCTGTTCGTAGTAAACTAGCCACCCGAAAAACTAAAAACTATCTGTGTATAGTACATTCCAGATCCAAGGAGTAGCTGCAATGCACATCCTTAGATTCAGGAGTCGTCGAGGCATGCAAAGGAAAATGCTGAAACATTGCATTTGCGATCTTGCTCGCGTTATCTGAAGTAGGGTATATATTTCTTGTACCCCCCAAAAGGACACTTATACACTCACCAATATGAAAAAGGAACCCCTTAGACACACTCACCAAGAAAAGTAACATAAACCCTGTTTCGTATGCTTTCAGCCAATGATCACTGCGGGAGCCGTTGCCGGATCTGGCCCATGCGAGAAGTCTGCCGGGGCCATGTTGTCCGGAAAAAGCCATCGCCAGAAGATTCCACACCTCAGCTTGCATGTCACAAGGGTGGCCCTCCTGTCCTCCAGCCCTGAACCCTAAACCCTAAACCCTAAACCCTAAACCCTAAACCCTAAACCCTAAACCCTAAACCCTAAACCCTACACTGCTACCAGGGAGCATCATGAACAGCAGAACGGCTGGGCTGATGCTTGCAAACCTGGCATGGGCAGACCCTGGGCTCCTCGCCAGCCCGGCCGGGCCGAGTACTTGATGTAGGGTTTAGGGTTTAGGGTTTAGGGTTTAGGGTTTAGGGTTTAGGGGTTAGGGTTTGGGGCACTTGGTGGGTTGCAAAGATATTTCTCTTAGCCGTCGAGGTGTGCAGCTTTTGCTGTGACTCCTCAGCGAGAGATATGGGTTGTTGTACGACTTGGCCCCCATGCGTGGTCATACTTGGTGTGAAGCTGTTGGCTAAGGGTTTCTGAAGAAGTCTTGTGTTCAAAAATGCGTACTTTCCACAAAACTCAATCTTTCGTTGCTCCTTGTATCACCTGTGTGTCATTATCTTCGCCTCCTTTGTGTCAGTAGACCCGCCATGCAACTCACACACCCACTTTTGGAAGGCCCAAACTAGAAATATTCGTCTCGGCTTCCTGCCGAGAAGCGTCTGGAACAAGCAGACCCGGATCGGGCCTCCTTCCCCCTAACCCAACCCTTCCCCCCAGACCAAATTTTCTGATGCCACCCCCCCCCCCCCCCGCCCTGTGGGACCCCCCCCCAATCCCTGGGAGGAGCTGCAAACCGATGCCGTGGAGGGTCCCGCTTGTCGGTGGCTCCTACAGGCGGAGTGCCTCAAAAACCCCCCGCGCCACCCCCCCCCCCCACCACCACCCCCCCCCCCCCCCCTCCCTCTACCCCTCTACCCCTCTCTCTGTCTCTCTCTTTTTCTTTCTTTGGGGCATGGGGCAAGCCCCGCGCCTAAGCTCCACGCGAACACTTCACACCCCTCGTCGGCCGCTGCCACACCTGTCCTCCTGCGGGACCTGTATCGGTCCTTTCT
Source organism: Symbiodinium natans (assembly GCA_905221605.1). Taxonomy (NCBI): domain Eukaryota; class Dinophyceae; order Suessiales; family Symbiodiniaceae; genus Symbiodinium; species Symbiodinium natans. Next base: position 21,078 of record CAJNDS010002783.1, on the reverse strand, counting down.
CGGCCCCTCCCTGAACCCCTCAATTTCTCAACTGCTAATCCCTCTCTCTCTCCTTGTTCTTGGTGGTCCTCCTGTCTTTCGGATATTCATGTTCAACTGCTTCGGCCTTGCCAGACCTCCAATCGACTCTAGCTGCGCCAGCTTCGTGGCTGGCACCGAGATGAGCAGGATGAATAGGTCTCGAGGGCAGTCCGAAAGGTACGGAAGCTTGGCCACAAACTGAGAAATGAACAAGAAGTAGACTGTCAAAGCCAGCTGCTGGTGTACTAGCAGCACTAAGTCCAAGAAAACCATCATCTTCGGAATCCACACCATTGCCAGCAAGTCTCCGTAGGAAGGCCCAGGCAAAGGCAAGGACAAGGTCGGTCGAGCCGTCTCTTTCGTGCGCTTGCGGTCTTTGTAGTCGTAGACGGACGTGCTCCGCTTCCGCTCCAGCACACTGTGTGCACCCCCTCCAGGTGACAGAAACGGGGCATGCGGATCGTGCGGATCATGCGGGTCCAGCTCCGAGCCCAGCGCCTGGAAGACAAAGAGTCGGAATCTACAAAAACTCAGTAAAAGGCAGCGAAAAGGCAACCAAGAGCCCTGGCCTGGGGCGAGATGAGGCCGAGCATGTTGGGTGTCGAGCCGCTGAGGAGCCGGGATGAGATGGTCATGATTGACTCAGGTTGGCTCCTCCCATGTCGCTGGGAGTGGGGGTTCAGGATGCACGTGCTTCAGGGGTGATACCGCTTCTTGGCCGTGTTCTTAGCTCATTTTCATGTGACGCAAGAATTCAAAGGCGAAACAGGGAAGTGCAGGGGCATGAACAGAATCAACAACATAGCCGGAGTCGTTGTTTCTGCAAGCATCGCGGACGAATCTGAGAAACTGACACCTTGACGGCTTCACGGGAAGTGACTCAAGCGACTCGTGACTTGACCAAGGATCCTCGAGTCTGCCACGGCACGAAAGAGAATCCATGTCCTTCGGCGGCATCAGAAAAAGAACAGCAAAAAATATGTCTACTCTGCCGCATCTTGACAGAAAGTTCTGAATTTTACATGCTGGCACCGTCAAGAATCTTCGAACGACTCTGGCCCAATAGACCTATGTAAAAAGAGCTGAACCAGACGAGAGTCGTCAAGGACGAGATCAACCAGCCGAAGACAAACATCAATGTCATCAAGGGGACCCCCACAGCTGCCATAGCTCGAGGGAGCCTGTGCTATGTAGCGAAGGGGCTTGCTCAATTCCTCCCCTGGCTCCCCTGTGAATGTCCTACAAAGGGCATTTCGGAACCAGCAAGCTGGCCCTCTCCCCTTTTTTCCCTTCCGTCCCTTCAGGCTTTCACAGTGCGACTCCTTTGCCTACAGGCCGCCTCATGCCGAGTACTTCACCAGCCACCACCTTCCTGGAAAACCGTCCTAGCTTCTTTGCCACACATTTGAGGCGAAGGGAGGATTCTGCTACTGCCTGTCTTATTCTTGCACTCACCCTTGTGCAAATGGCTCTCCGAGCTGGCTCCTTAAGGCAAGTACCGTAGTCTCAGTGTCGGGATGTAGGGACAAGCGGCACCATGACACCAGAACCAATGCCAGCAGCAAGCAGCAGCATGATGGACTCGAAAGCCGACCTGCTGCCCGGAGTACCGGACGGTAGCCCACCCGCCATGGCTCCACCGGACGGGGGACCGTGCCGCTCTCTCTCTCTCTCTCTCTCTCTCTCTTTCGCCTGCTCTCTACCTTTTGGGTATCTCGTCCTTACCTGCTCTACCTTCCTGCGCCCTCTTCGCCTTGCTTGCCTCGCAGCGGGCTCTGCGCTAGGACGCCCGCATCAGACTTGTCAGCATAAATGTTGTTCGGTGCATCTTGCCAACCTCCTGACATCTCCTGACAGCCATAATGCTTCGTCCCGTGCACGGCTCTGGGGCAAGCCCATGAGAGTATGCAGCAGAAGTGGGGGGTTTCCGAAAATGGGGGGTACCTTGTTGGGGGTCCCAATCATAAGGGAATCCTACTATTGCGGGGCTATTCTCGGGGTCCCCATTTTCGTAACCCCCCAAGTCGGGCAAAGGGGTATAGGGCATGCCTCGACAAGTGCTTGAGAAGTTGAGCCCCGGTCTCTTGCCACCTTCCTCGCCCTTCTCCACGGTCTGCTTGAGGCCGACCGCCAGCTTGGTGGGAACCTCACTGACAAGATCATTATATGCGTGTATTATACATATATATGTATATGTATATATATATATATGTGAGAGGGACCTCTTGGGTCCATTTCACGTATATCACTTGTATGAGGAATTTAATTTATTTACCTATTAATTTCTTTAATTTCTTTAATTTCTGGGGCTCTCTTAGGGAAATAAATGAAATTAAAGAAATTAATTAATTTCATTAATTTCTTTAATTTCTGGGCCTCTCTGTGCGAAATTAAAGAAATTAAAGAAATTAATTAATTTCTTTAATTTCATTAATTTCTTTAATTTATTTTAATTAGTCCCGTGAGCCGGGGGGGCTACCCCAATTAATTTCTTTAATTTCTTTAATTTCTGGGCCTCTCTGTGAGAAATTAAAAAAATTAAAGAAATTAATTCAGGTAGCCCTTCGGGCTTGCGAGACTAATTAAAAGAAATTAAAGAAATTAAAGAAATTAAAGAAATTAATGAAATTAATTAATTTCTTTAATTTCTTTAATTTCTGGGCCTCCCTGTGAGAAATTAAAGAAATTAAAGAAATTAATTAATTTCATTAATTTCTTTAATTTCCGGGCCTCTCTGTGAGAAATTAAAGAAATTAAAGAAATTAAATAATTTCATTAATCTCTTTAATTTCTGGGCCTCTCTGTGCGAAATTAAAGAAATTAAAGAAATTAATTAATTTGTTTAATTTCATTAATTTCATTAATTTCTTTAATTTCTTTAATTTATTTTGATTAGTCCCGTGAGCCGGGGGGCCCCCCCCAATTAATTTCTTTAATTTCTTTAATTTCTGGGCCTCTCTGTGAGAAATTAAAGAAATTAAAGAAATTAATTCCGGTAGCCCTTCGGGCTTGCGAGACGAATTAAAAGAAATTAAGGAAATTCAAGAAATTAAAGAAATTAATGAAATTAATTAATTTCTTTAATTTCTTTAATTTCTGGGCCTCTCTGTGAGAAATTAAAGAAATTAAAGAAATTAATTAATTTCATTAATTTCTTTAATTTCTGGGCCTCTCTGTGAGAAATTAAAGAAATTAAAGAAATTAATTAATTTCACTAATTTCTTTAATTTCTGGGCCTCTCTGTGCGAAATTAAAGAAATTAAAGAAATTAATTAATTTCTTTAATTTCTTTAATTTCATTAATTTCTTTAATTTATTTTAATTAGTCCCGTGAGCCGGGGGGGCCCCCCCAATTAATTTCTTTAATTTCTTTAATTTCTGTGCCTCTCTGTGAGAAATTAAAGAAATCAATTAATTTCATTAATTTCTTTAATTTCTGGGCCTCTCTGTGAGAAATTAAAGAAATTAAAGAAATTAATTAATTTCATTAATTTCTTTAATTTCTGGGCCTCTCTGTGCGAAATTAAAGAAATTAAAGAAATTAATTAATTTGTTTAATTTCATTAATTTCATTAATTTCTTTAATTTATTTTAATTACTCCCGTGAGCCGGGGGGGCTACCCCAATTAATTTCTTTAATTTCTTTAATTTCTGGGCCTCTCTGTGAGACATTAAAGAAATTAAAGAAATTTAATTCAGGTAGCCCTTCGGGCTTGCGAGACTAATTAAAAGAAATTAATGAAATTCAAAAAATTAAAGAAATTAATGAAATTAATTAGTTTCTTTAATTTCTTTAATTTCTGGGCCTCTCTGTGAAAAATTAAAGAAATTAAAGAACTTAATTGATTTCATTTAATTTCTTTAATTTCGGGGCCTCTCTGTGAGAAATTAAAGAAATTAAAGAAATTAATTAATTTCATTAATTTCTTTAATTTCTGGGCCTCTCTGTGCGAAATTAAAGAAATTAAAGAAATCAATTAATTTCTTTAATTTCATTAATTTCATTAATTTCTTTAATTTATTTTAATTAGTCCCGTGAGCCGGGGGGGGCCCCCCAATTAATTTCTTTAATTTCTTTAATTTCTGGGCCTCTCTGTGAGAAATTAAAGAAATTAAAGAAATTCATTAATTTCATGAATTTCTTTAATTTCTGGGCCTCTCCGTGAGAAATTAAAGAAATTAAATAATTTCATTAATTTCTTTAATTTCTGGGCCTCTCTGTGCGAAATTAAAGAAATTAAAGAAATTAATTAATTTCTTTAATTTCATTAATTTCATTAATTTCTTTAATTTATTTTAATTAGTCCCGTGAGCCGGGGGGGCTACCCCAATTAATTTCTTTAATTTCTTTAATTTCTGTGCCTCTCTGTGACAAAATTAAAGAAATTAAAGAAATTAATTCCAGTAGCCCTTCGGGCTTGCGAGACTAATTAAAAGAAATTAAAGAAATTAAAGAAATTAATGAAATTAATTAATTTCTTTAATTTCTTTAATTTCTGGGCCTCTCTGTGAGAAATTAAAGAAATTAAAGAAATTAATTAATTTCATTAATTTCTTTAATTTCTGGGCCTCTCTGTGAGAAATTAAAGAAATTAAAGAAATTAATTAATTTCATTAATTTCTTTAATTTCTGGCCCTCTCTGTGCGAAATTAAAGAAATTAAAGAAATTAATTAATTTCTTTAATTTCATTAATTTCATTAATTTCTTTAATTTATTTTAATTAGTCCCGTGAGCCGGGGGGGGGCCCCCAATTAATTTCTTTAATTTCTTTAATTTCTGGGCCTCTCTGTGAGAAATTAAAGAAATTAATGAAATTAATTCCGGTAGCCCTTCGGGCTTGCGAGACTAATTAAAGGAAATTAATGAAATTAAAGAAATTAAAGAAATTAATGAAATTAATTAATTTCTTGAATTTCTGGGCCTCTCTGTGAGAAATTAAAGAAATTAAAGAAATTAATCAATTTCATTAATGTCTTTAATTTCTGGGCCTCTCTGTGCGCAATTAAAGAAATTAAAGAAATTAGTTAATTTCTTTAATTTCATTAATTTCATTAATTTCTTTTAATTTATTTAAATTAGTCCCGTGAGCCGGGGGGGCTCCCCCAATTAATTTCTTTAATTTCTTTAATTTCTTTAGTTTATGGGCCTCTCTGTGCGAAATTAAAAAAATTAAAGAAATAAATTCCGGTAGCCCTTCGGGCTTGCGAGACTAGTTAAAAGAAATTAAAGAAATTAAAGAAATTAAAGAAATTAATGAAATTAATTAATTTCTTTAATTTCTCGAATTTCTGGGCCTCTATGTGAGAAATTAAAGAAATTAAAGAAATTAATTAATTTCATTAATTTCTTTAATTTCTGGGCCTCTCTGTGCGAAATTAAAGAAATTAAAGAAATTAATTAATTTCTTTAATTTCATTAATTTCATTAATTTCATTAATTTCTTTCATTTATTTTAATTAGTCCCGTGAGCCGGGGGGGGGCCCCCAATTAACTTCTTTAATTTCTTTAATTTCTGGGCCTCTCTGTGAGAAATTAAAGAAATTAAAGAAATTAATTCCGGTAGCCCTTCGGGCTTGCGAGACTAATTAAAAGAAATTAATGAAATTAAAGAAATTAAAGAAATTAATGAAATTAATTAATTTCTTGAATTTCTTGAATTTCTGGGCCTCTCTGACCATGGTCCCCGAATTCGCTGTTTCCAAAACCATCGCAAAAACCATGGTGCCCGAATTCGCTGGTTCCAAACGCATGGCAAATACCATGGTCCCCGAAATCGCTGCTTCCAAAAGCATCGCAAATACCATGGTCCCCGAGTTCGCTGTTTCCAAAACCATCGCAAGGAGCTTCCGTGGCTGGTTCCAAAACCATCGCAAATACCATGGTCCCCGAATTCGCTGGTTCCAAAAGCATCGCAAATACCATGGTCCCCGAATTCGCTGTTTCCAAAACCATCGCAAGGAGCTTCCGTGGCTGGTTCCAAAACCATCGCAAATACCATGGTCCCCGAATTCACTGGTTCCAAACGCATGGCACATACCATGGTCCCCGAATTCGCTGCTTCCAAAAGCATCGCAAATACCATGGTCCCCGAATTCGCTGTTTCCAAAACCATCGCAAGGAGCTTCCGTGGCTGGTTCCAAAAGCATCGCAAATACCATGGTCCCCGAATTCGCTGGTTCCAAAAGCATCGCAAATACCATGGTCCCCGAATTCGCTGTTTCCAAAAGCATCGCAAATACCATGGTCCCCGAGTTCGCTGTTTCCAAAACCATCGCAAATACCATGGTCCCCGAATTCGCTGGTTCCAAAAGCATCGCAAATACCATGGTCCCCGAATTCGCTGCTTCCAAAAGCATCGCAAATGCCATGGTCCCCGAATTCGCTGGCTCCAAAAGCATCGCAAATACCATGGTCCCCGAATTCGCTGGTTCCAAACCATGGCAAATACCATGGTCCCCGAATTCGCTGGTTCCAAAACCATCGCAAATACCATGGTTAATGATTTCGCAAAATCACATGGTGCTCCAATGCCGAGCGTGCGAAAACATCGCAAATTTCATTGTTATTTAATTCCCGGCGTGCGAAACTCACTTCGATCAGATTTCACTGTGCTTCTCTGCTCTTTGAAGCTCCAAGGCCTTCTTGCCAACCTCGCTCTTCTGTCCTTTTTTCTTTGAAAGGCGCTCTGGAGTGTGAGCTTGGACTTCAGAGCGACTGCCGATGATGCTCATGGCTGACGGCTCTCGCGTTAGATGTTTTTGTCTTTTCTTTCATAGCATCGCGTTGACAGGACGTGCGCAGCCGAGTCGGGTGCATGCAAGTGAAGTTCATACAGTTCAAGTCCGTTTACTTCAGATCTATTGAATGCCAATGAAGTGTATAGAGTTGACCACAAGTGCATGGCATTCAACTCAACACACTTGAGTGCCATGCAGTTCGAGTGCATACACGTCCAGTATACAAGTGCAGTATACAAGTGAGTATGCAACCATATAAGTGCATACACTTAAGTGCATACACTTGTCCAAGTGCATACAGTTCGAGCGCACAGAGTCAAGTGCATAGACTCAACGCACCGCAAATCGATGCTTTCGGGCCAATCGTCTTCTAGTTTAAATTAGTCCCGTGAGCCGGGTGGGCTCCCCCAATTAATTTCTTTAATTTCTTTAATTTCTGGGTCTCTCTGTGAGAAATTAAAGAAATTAAAGAAATAAAAAAGAAATTAAAGAAATGAATTCAGGCAGCCGTTCGGGCTTGCGAGACTAATTAAACGAAATTACAGAAAGTAAAGAAATTCAAGAAATTGAGGGAGTTAAAGAAACAATAAAGAAATCAAAGAAATTAAAGAAATTAATGAAATTCATGAAACTAATTCCGGCAGCTGTTCGGGCTTGCGAGATTAATGAAAACAAATTAAAGAAATCCACAATTCATTAATTTCCGTAACTTCTTCCTGTCTGTGAGAAAAACAAGAAATGCAAGAAGTTAATTCCGGTAGTCGTTCGGGCTTACCAAAAGCAAAGGAGAATCACGTCCCATTGAAAGATAGACGAGTTGTGTCTTTGTACGTTGCGAGGTGGGGGAGCTCTTTCACAAGAGGTAGGTAGAGGACTTTCTCATGTCCGGCAAAGAGATAGAGACGATCTTTCATGACCCGCTACGAGATAGAGGAGCCTCTTTCATGTAAAGGGTAGGAAACGGTAGAGCTGCGAGCTCGTCTACCCATTGACGGGAAATGAGCAAGACAGGACATTAGAGTGCTCTTGTAGCTTGTATGAGTGAATTCTTGTCATTGAAAAAGGGGAGCTCTTTCGCAAGCGGTAAAGTAGAGAACTCTCTCATTTGCTGGAAAGTCTTTCATGACCTATTGCGAGATAAAGAAGCTCTGCCACGTAGAAGGTAGCAAACGGTAGAGCTGAGACGCTGAGAGCTCCTCTACCTAGGGACCTAGTGACGGGGAACCAAAAGGATAGGATATGAGAGAGCTCTCCTGAAGGAGTTCTTCAATCTCTGATTAGGAGATGAATGAGCTCCTGTCTCTTCTCATACGTAATGACAGACAGGAAATGAACGATGCCCTCGAGCTTTTAAAGCATCAAGAAAAAGCTCCTCTATCCCCTACAAGAGTGGGAGAGAGGGAAGCCCTCTCTGACCTATTAGGAGATAGAAGAGCTTGCTCATTGCAAAATATCAAGAGGAGGAGCTCTTGCAGAAGTCATGACCTGTTAGGAGCCAGAGGAGATAGAAGAGCTTGCTCATTGCAAAAGGGGAAGCGGAGGAGCTCTTGCAGAAGAGGCAAGGAGCTCCTTCACTTGCTACAAAGACACAGAGGAGCTTTCAGACGACGTATATTCAGAGATAGCGAAACTCGATCACGTAGAGATAGAGACTCTCTTAATAGAGACTAATGAGTTATGTCATGTCTCATTTATCGGACAGAGCATGGCCCAGGGCGACCTTCAAAACTCTTCATTGATAGAGAAGCTATTTCGGAAAACAAACATGGTGGAGAACTCTCTCATTCCTGCAATGTGATACAGGAGGTCTCTCATGACCTCTTGTGAGATAGAGACCGGTTGCATCAGGGAAGTTTTCCATCCCTGGAAACCCTTTGCTATTCCCTTACTTTGGTGCTGAAACCATCACGTTCTTGTTCCTTAATGCCCCAGTAAACCCTTGGAGAAAGAGGTGTTTTCAAGATGTGGTGGGGTATCTCATGTAGGAATGTACAATGGTTAGACACTAGCGCTCTTGCTTTCAAGAAGCAGTCTTGCAAGTAATGGCTCTGGGTTATGTCACGGGTTTGTTACGGTAATAGGCAGACTACACAAATACACCCTCCATTAAATTCCCGTAGCCCTATAAACCCTACACCCTGCACGCGAATCCTGAGCCCCCTAAGACTCCTATGCCCCCTACGATGAGATATAGTTCATGGGAGAGCTCTTATACCGTTTATGAATGCATTCTTCTATCTTTGAGATGAAAGAGCTCCTCTATCTTCTCATAGGAAATGAAAGAGATCCTGCATATGAAAAGAAAAGACCCTTCGAGAAAAGTTAAAGAATGGTAACGAATCCATGTCATCAATCTTTTCATGCGTAATGAGAGCGCTCCCCACTCTTAATGGGACATGAAAGAGCTCCTCCATTTCTTTGAAATCAAAACCTTGCTTTCTCCCTGAGTGACAAAGATCTCTTGGAAATGAGAGATCTCTGCTACCACTTTCGAAAAAATGAGCTCCTATATCTCGGAGTCGGAAAGATAAAGATGTGAAAAGGAGACCTCCCAAACCTACGAGGCGCCAGAGCACCCGCCCGCAGCTTTTCAAGCAGGAGAAAGGCTCTTTCGTAAGGGGCGGAGGAGCTCTGTCATTCCCTCAACCAGAGGGAGGGGAGCCCTCTCATGACCTATTCAAGAGAGAGGAGATAGAAGAGCTTGCTCATTGCTCTTTAGGATGCGGAGGAGCTTTTGCACAAGAGGCAAGGAGCTCTTCTACTTCTACAAACGCATAGAAGAGCGTTTAGATGACCTGTTACGAAATAGAATAAATGCTGTCTCACGTAAGCGAGAGAGACTGATGAGTTATGCGACGCTCCATTTCAGGGATAGGCCTTCGAAACCTTCAATTAGGGTTGATCTCTCGCAAAAAGGTAAAAGAGCTATGTCATTTCCTACGAAGCGATAAGCAGCCTAGAGACAATCGGCTTCTCTCATGTTTGCTTCATGGATAGAGAAGCTTTCTCAACCAAAACCAAAGAGACGGATCATGTCCCATTGAAAGATAGACGAGTTCTGTCTTTGTACGTTACGAGGTGGGGGAGCTCTTTCACAAGAGGTAGGTAGAGGACTCTCTCATGTCCGGCAAAGAGATAGAGACGATCTTTCATGACCCGCTACGAGATAGAGAGCCTCTTTCATGTAAAGGGTAAGATATAGAAGAGCTGTGAGCTCCTTTACCTATCGACGGGAACTCTTATAGCTTTCATGAATGAGTTCTTGCCAGTGAACAAAGGGAGCTCTTTCACAAAGGGTAGATAGAGACCTCTCTCATTTCCTGTAAAAGAAAGAGGAGGTCTCTCACGACCTGATTATTGCGAGATAGAGAAGCTATGTCATATAAAGATAAGAAATGGTAGAGCTGAGGACTCCTCTGCCTAGTGACGGGAAATCAGTTAGATAGGACATGAGAGAACTCTCATACATTTCTTATGAATGAGTTCTTCAATCTCTGAATAGAAAATGAATGAGCTCCTGTGTCTTCGCATACGAAATGACAGTGTGGAAATGAGCTGTCTCATGACCTGTTAGGAAACAGAGGAGATAAAGAGCTTGCTCATTGCAAAAGAGGAAGCGGAGGGCTCTTGCAGAAGAGGCAAGGAGCTCCTTCACTTGCTGCAAAGATACAGAGGAGCTTTCAGATGACCTATTCAGAGATAGCGAAACTCGATCACGTAAACGATAGAGATTGAAAAGTTATGTCATGCCCCATTTCAGGGATAGAGAATGGCCTTCCAGACTTTCATTTCGAATAAAGGAGAGATCTGTCACAGAAAGGTAGAAGAGCTATTCATTTCTTATTATATCACGGGTAGACAAGCTTTTTCTCAAATACAAACAAAAAACCTGGCTCATGCACCATTGAAAGATAGACGAGTTCTGTCACTCTCGATCACAAGGTGGAGGAGCTCTTTCACACGAGGTAGGTAGAGCACTCTCTCTTTTCTTGCAAAGAGATAGAGAAGATCTGTCATGACTCCATGAACCGTTACGAGATAGAGAAGCCTCTTTCATGTAAAAGATAGGTCATGGTAGAGCTGAGAGCTCCTCTGCCTAGTGATGGCAAACGAGAAATAGGAACCAAAGGAGATAGAAGAGGTTGCTCATTGCAAAATAGGAAGCGGAGGAGCTATTGCAGAAGAGGCAAGCAGCTCCTTCACTTGCTGCGCAGACACAAAGGAGCTTTCAGATGACCTGTTCAGAGATAGCGAAACTCTCTCACGTAAACGATAGAGACTGATGAGTTGTGTCCCCATTCAAGGGATAGAGAATGGCCTTCCAAACTTTCATTTCGGGTAAAGAAGAGATCTGTCGCAAAAAGGTAGAAGAGCTATGTCATTTCTTATGCATCGATAAACGGCTACTCGCATGATTTCTTCATCGATAGAGAAGCAGCTATTTCTGAATAGAAATTCACAATGGAGCTGTCTCATGTCCCAGTGAAAGATAGACGAGTTGTGGCATTTGATTTTGAGGTGAAGGAGCTCTTTCACAAGAGGTAGGTAGAGGACTCTCTAATGTTCTGCAAAGAGATAGAGACAATCTTTCTTGACCCGCTACGAGATAGAGGAGCCTCTTCCATGTAAAGGGTAGGATGTGGTAGAGCTGTGAGCTCCTCTACCTATCGACGGGAAATTCACAAGAAAGTACATTCGAGAGCTCTTACAGCTTCTATGAATGAGTTCTTGTGATTGAACAAAGGGAGCTCTTTCACAAAAGGTAGATAGAGACCTCTCTCATTTCCTGCAAAAGAAAGAGGAGGTCTCTCATGACCTATTGCGAGATAGAGAAGCTATGTCATATAAAAGATACGAAATGGTAGAGCTGAGCGCTGGTGACGGCAAATGAACTAGGTAGGACATGAGAGAGCTCTTATACATTGTATGAGAGATTTCTTATATCTATATCTCTTGTGAACGAGTTCTTCAATCTCTGACTAGGAGATGAATGAGCTCCTGTATCTTCTCATACGAAATGACAGAATGGATATAAATGATGTCCTCTAGCTGTTAACGCAACATGAAAAAACCTCCTCTATCCCCTAAAAGAGAAGGAGAGAGGGAAGCCCGCTCATGACCTATTAGGAACCAGAGGAGATAAAAGAGCTTGCTCATTGCAAAATAGGAAGCGGAGGGCTCTTGCAGAAGAGGCAAGGAGCTCCTTCACTTGCTGCAAAGATACAGAGGAGCTTTCAGATGACCTATTCAGAGATAGCGAAACTCTATCACGTAAACGATAGCGAGTGATGCGTTATGTCATGTCCCATTTGATGGACAGAGAATGGCCCAGAGTGGCCTTCAAAACTCTTCATTGATAGAGAAGCTGCGAAGCTATTTCTGAAAATCGACATAGAAGAGAACTCTCTCATTTCCTGCAGCGTGAAAAAGGAGGTCTCTCATGACCTATTGCGAGATAGAGAAATTTCAGGTAAGAGTTAGGTAATGGTAGAGCTGGGCACGCCTCTGCCTTTTGACGAGAAATGAGCTCGTGTATACTTCATGAATGCGTTCTTCTATCTCTCAGATGAAAGAGCTCCTCGATCCTTCCTATAGGGCATGAAAGAAATCCTGTGTTCGAACTGAAAAGACCCTTTGATAAGCAAAAGAAAAAGGGAAACGAATCGATGCCTTCTATCTTTTAGTGCAGAGCTTCTCACTTCTACTGCGACATGATAGAGCTCCTCTATTTTCTTGGAAATGAAACAGCTTGCGTTCTCTCCTGAGTGAAAGATGTCTCTGTCGTGGAAATGAGATCTCCTCTATGTTTCTAAGAAATGAGATAGCTCACCTCTACCTCGTAATCGGAAATGAGAGAGCCCTTCGCCCCTCTTCAGGCTATGAAACAACTTGTCTATCTCTTACTTCAAAGTGTGCTAGAGCTACATGGCTGCACTTGCTGGCGCCGGTGCACACACAGACCAAACCTTCACTATTACTGTTACTACTACTAATACTATTACTAGTATTATTACTATTCCTATTCCTATTACTATTACTAGTACTATTATTATTCCTATTACAATTACGGTCAGTATTATTATACTCATAATAATATTAAAATTATTATTATTGCACTACTACTGAAAGAAGAACCAGCCGTGAAATAGACCCTAAAGGTCTCGGCCACATATATATATATATATATCTGTATACCTGTATTGTGGCGATGATATAGTATTTGTTATACCTATATGTATATATGTGTATATATATATAGAGATTTATATGCTTTTATCGTTATCATACACTCTCGTGAGATATCATAGGCGGCCATCATGGGCTCTGGCTTCGTTTCAGCTCCGGCCCTTTGCAACTCCTCAGGACAACGCCTGTCGAACGCCAACCGCCAGCTTCGTGGTGACTTGCTTGAGGGAGCCCGCAATCTGCCCGATAAGCTCCGTCTTGGTGGGGAAGTCCTGCGCCGCACATCAGTCGCTTGGGCCGGCGGGGGAATGTCTTACATGGGGGGGTTTTCCAACAATTAGGGCGCCCATTTTTCGGGGTCCTGAAAGGGGGATTATACTCCAAGACTCTTCGGGTTTTTTGAGGGCTAACCCTAAACCCTAAACCCTAAACCCTAAACCCTCACCCCTAACCCCCTTTTTGGGGGGGTAGACATGCGAATCATGGCATCCTTCAGCTTCACAACATCTGCCGGCTCCATGACGGTCCTGGCAAAGCTATGCAGTGTCACAACTACGACATGCGGGTGAAACATAAGGGGGTTTCCGAAAATAGGGGTGTCCCAACAAAAAACACCAAAACACCAGAATCCTTTGATTTTCAAAGAGCCGCAACAAGGGTACCCGGTATGTTCGGAAGCCCCCATATACGTTGTTCCCATATTCACCTGGTTGTGGACATGCAGCAGGCAATGCAAGAGGCGCCAGGCGTTAGAATTTGTTGCAACTGTGCCAGAACGGCCACTCGTCACTCATCATTCCACCGATCATTGGCTGGAGGTCGTACGTCAGGCTCTGGCAGGCAAGCTCTCGGGTTTAGGGTTTAGGGTTTAGGGTTTGGGATTTAGGGTTTAGGGTTTAGGGTTTAGGGATGCAATCAACCAAGCCTTGCTAGCATTCCAGCAAGAAGCCGACGGCACGCAGCGCAGGAAAAGCTGTGATGTCACGCACGTCTTCGAAACAAAACAACTCGAGAAGCCAGCTTCTTACAGGCTTCTTGGAAGCCAAGACGTGCTGCAACTACGAGCAAGCATCCTGCACCCTTGAACCCCTAAACCGGTTTAGTGCGCGGACACATCGGGGTTTCCTGAGGACGGCACACCCGACATGTCCTCCCTGAGGGCATCGAGCTTAGCCTTAGCACGCTCACAATTAAGAGGTGTCCACATTCCTAAAAAACCCCTTTAAAACATCCTTAAACATCCTTAAACCCCTTCAACATCCTTTACAGTAACCCCTTAACCATCCGAACCCCCTTAAACATCCTTCAACCCCCTAAACCCCAATTGCCTCGCATTTGTACCCTCTCCCAGGCTCTTTAGAAAGACTTCGGTTGCGGGGCTTCGGTTGCACAGCCTTTGCCTCCGATGAGGTTCGCTGGTCTTAGGGGTGAAGGAAGCAGGGAGAATCTGGATCCACGCAAGGACGAAGGGCTGTCCGATCGAACTGCTTCTCGATTTTCATGTACGCCTGCAACAGGTGAGACATCATGCAAAGCACCTTCGGGTTCTCCGTGGGCACGACAAGATCAGTGGTCTAAGATCAGAAGGTGCCATTTACCGACCCTGCTTGGCCAAAAAACTTTCAGGACTTGAGCCTGAACTGTTGCCGGGAAAACATTCTCGCACCGGCACCTGGACTAAGTCGTCGTGCTACCTGAGCCTAGAAGCTTGGCACATAGAAGAAACCTGCCCGCCTGGATTGATGGCTTGAGGTCCTTGTCGTTCTCCACGAAGACAAACCTATGGCGTGGCGCGGCCAGCTCTTGTCATGAACATGTGAAACACGCGAGCAGCATGTCTGATGTCAGAATGTACCGGGCACCACCGGCAGCGAATCAACTCGTCTGATCGCAGATGGACTCCCCTAAACCCTAAACCCTAAACCCTAAACCCTAAACCCTAAACCCTAAACCCTAAACCCTCTTGCCAACTGAGGAACATATTCTTGCCCTTGATCCTGTCCCTCATCGGCTCCCAGTCGGTCCCTTCCATGGCTTTCCTGACGGGGCATTCTGTCTTGACTGGTCCCTGCGGTTTAGGGTTTAGGGTTTAGGGTTTAGGGTTTAGGGTTTAGGGTTTAGGGTTTAGGGTTTAGGGTTTGGAACAAGAGGCTTCACCATTCAACAAAGCGCCCCCTGCCTAACCCAGGTGTTCTTGAGGTGCCGCACGTTGACTGTGGACGGAAAAAAACCCCTCGCCTCCTGCGGCGTGAAGGTAGGACTGCACTCATACAATCTTGGCAAAACTGGCAGCGGGCCACTCGGCCCTGTTCATGTGCGTCTTAGAGTTTAGGGTGTAGGGTTTAGGGTTTAGGGTTGAGGGTTGAGGGTGGAACCTTGCATGGATGATGCTAGCTGTTCGTGACTGCTTCGCCAAACAGCTGAGGCAGCCCGTCATGTGAGCCACATCATGACAAAGGCCTGCCCGGTGTAGGGTTTAGGGTTTAGGGTTTAGGGTTTATGGTTTAGGGTTTAGGGTTTAGGGTTTGGGGTTGAGGGTTAGGGTTTCGGGCTTAGGGTGCCCAACACAGGCTTGTCGGATGTTTCGGACTCCTCCATTTCGCTAGCAGCCATCTCTTCTTTGTTGAAGGCCATGAACTCGGCTCGCCACCACATGCTGACGATCTATGTATGCCCTGAGACAGCTCATGCTGCAGGCCAATCAGCAGAAGTTGACGGCTGAGATTGCCGCAAAAAACGTTCTGTCCAGTTGGCGCATGATGGCCTGCGCAGTCAGACGTTTAGGGTTTAGGGTTTAGGGTTTAGGGTTTAGGGTTTAGGGTTTAGGGTTTAGGGTTTAGGGTTTAGGATTTAGGGTTTTGGGTTTAGGGTTTAGGGTTTAGGGCTTAGGGTTTAGGGTTTAGGGTTTAGGGTTTAGGGTTTACGGTTTATGTGAGATTCAGTCTGTCTCGCTCAGGAGTTTCGGAATTGCACCCTTCTGCACACCCCGAAAGAAATCTGATCCATGTGTAGCGTTGTTCCCAGTCGTCGTGATACATATACAAACAACTGCATCTGAGAAGATGGCTACTCCGGCGGATAAAGATCCGTGCCAGTACTTCATCTCATGAAAATGCGGCACTCGGGTTTCCAGACATTCGTGACGTGTCACCCACCAAGCGCCTGAATCTGCATGAATCTGCGAGCCTTTCTGGCGCCGATCGACCTCGGTTCAGCGCGTCGCTCGCTTGAGCTTGTCTAGCCTCCCCTGGTGTCCTAGTGTTGCTTGGTGGTGGCCGACATTGCTACACCCAACCCTACACCCCAAGCCCTTCACCCACCAAACCCTAAACCCTAAACCCTAAACCCTAAACCCTAAACCCTAAACCCTAAACCCTAAAGAACGAACTAAAGGACTCAGGAACCCCTGAGGTGGCTCAGGCTCTGGCCCCCAATTCTCGGGCACGTCCTTGATCCTCGGTGGCGGCTCTTGTTTTGGGCGTTTACCCAAAAAGGGCTTTGGCGTTGAGCCCTACTCGGCTTGCTCTTGATCCAAATAGGGTTTAGGGTTTAGGGTTTAGGGTTTGAGGTTTAGGGTTTAGGGTTTGAGAGGGGACTGTTGTGAGGCGGAGTTTTTTTGAATGTGATGCAGTGTTTTGGACTAAGTTCATGTTGTTGCGAGTGCAAAGCAAATAGCTACCCCCCCCCCCTAAAACCCACCTCTAAAGTAAAAAGTTCACGACATCAACTCCGACAATCCTGAACCCCATAAGGTTCTGGCATCGACAACCCCATATCAGCGTTGCTGCTGTCCACACATGTCTGCGCGCATCATACTCTTGTCTACAGATCCTGTATACGTTCACGAGCTGCGAGCAGTGTCTTCCCTACATCTAGCACAGGACCAACACAGATGGCTGGATTGACGGGAGTAATGCATTCTGCAACTCACCGCTCCTAGCGATTGAACAAGTACCCGTGTCAGCCACGACATGGCCACAGACCGGTGTTTACCAGCACGACAGAAGAATCCCATTGTACTACGGGGCCTTGAAACAGTACAAGAAAGCGAAGCAGTTTATCTACTTCTTTCGTGAAAAGCTTGTGCCCACTTACCGAAGCAAGTGTTTCATCGTGATGTCCTGAGTGTGAGCGCAAGGACGGGTCGTGTCCCGGGTCGGAAAAGCATCTGCAGTCAACCACGTAATCTAGATCCCTATCATCTGCTTGTCCGCCCCATACGTGTATGCGAACTTCTCGCTGATGGAGCACGCACCAAGAGGGAGGAAACGAAGGCCCTGCTGGTCGGAGTACTTCCGGAGGAGGCCCAGCAGTCGCTAACCATGGGGGGGGATACGGCGGTTCTGTTACTCGAAGCCGTCCATGAGGGATCTCTTCGGCATCTGCAGACTTCATATCCACATGCTGTCGGTTGGTGGCTGCACCTATCGGCGTGGTATGAGATGGCTGATACTTCCGGACAGCCCCTATAGGGATGACATCGGACCGCTTGCACTCGACACCGGCAGAGGGGACAGCCCCTATAGGGATGACATTGGTCGCTTGCACTGGACACCGGCAGAGGGGACAGCCCCTATAGGGATGACATCGGACCGCTTGCACTGGATACCGGCAGAGGGAACAGCCCCTATAGGGATGACATCGGACTGCTTGCGCTTGACACCGGCAGACACTGTTCTCAACGCTGTTTCTGTCTTCGGCTCCTTCTTGGTAACAGCCCCTATAGGTTGCATACGAAGATCTGTCTTCGGCTCCTTCTTGGTAACAGCCCCTATAGGTTGCATATGAGGACGCCTCACATCTTCATCTGCAAGGCGGCCCACCGGAAACGGTAACATGGCGACTATATGTACTACTCTAGTAGTTAGTATCCACATGACCCTGGATAATACTACTCGAAAACTGCATCATGCTATGGTATTGTAATAGCGACTCTTATTAGTTGCTCTATATATATATATATATACACGTACTATTAAAACAAATCAACATATATATATATATATATGGTGTCCCTCCCCAAAGGATGTGTATCTACATATGGTATCATGTGCATACGTATTTACATGGGCATCGTTCCAAGCCAGCGCCGCATCTTGAAACAAAACTGCGTCGAATCTGTCCTCCCCTCCCCCAAGGAAACCTTCCTCGAAACCGACAAACTGACACAGCAACCGGCCCCGAAGAATTTCAGCTAAACCCTAGACCCTAAACCCTAAACCTAAATCCTGACCGCCGCGGCGACAGCCTAGGGGCCTAAGAGTTTAGGGTTCAGGGTTCAGGCTTTAGGGTGGTGGTGGTGGTGGTGTTGCCAGTCAGCAGGCGCGGACCGGGCAGTGGGTGGAGGCAGGGGAGCCTCCTCTGCAGATCCTGACCCAGCACCCACAAATCGTCAGAGAGGGACACATGTCGGCCCCACACGGACAGATAGTGGGTAGTGGGGCAAAGGGAGCAGCAGGACATGTTTAATTATCGGTGCGCAGAGGGGATGGTCCCCTGCCCCAAACACACCTCAGCGGACGCGAGACGTAGTCGCGACAGATCGAGGGTGTGGAGCACCATCACCTTCCCCACACGAGACAGGCAAGCCGGACTCGGGAGGGGGGCACAGCAGGGATTACGCATGCCTTTTCTTTGTCCAGAATGCCATGCTCTCTTGCACAATCATCAGTGCCACATGCGCCACATCGGCAAACATAGCGTTGGAGGGCTGCACATTTAAGAGCAACCGGGCTTAGGTGGCTGCAAGAGTTCAGGGTCCGGCGTTTAGTAGGGTTTAGGGTTCATAGGGTTTCAGGGCTTAGGCCCGTTTAGGCTTTGGGGTCTTTGAGTTGAGGAACCCGGTAACTTGTAAGGTTTAGGGTTTGGGGTTTAAGGCATGGAAACGAAGCATTGTGTGAGGTTGCGGTAGATATGACGAAGTTCATTTTTTTAACCAATTGTGGCTGTGACGGGGAGATCCATGTTTCAAAACAAGGGCTGTGTTTCGAAACAAAGGCTGTGTTTCGAAACAGGGAACTTCCGAATAACATGTCTGGAAATACGTGAAAGCAAACCAACTGTGGCACAGCTACGGCTGTTACGCTTGAGGGGGGGGGGGACTCCTGCCAAGATGGGCCAACTTCCAAGGACCCCCTCCCCCCCCCCACCCCCCAAATCATGTATGCCAAACATCATGGTCAAGATTCCCACTTATGAATGGACTGTTGTGAGGCCATAAGTTTAAAGTTGTAAGCGTTTACTAACCCCTAAACCTTATTAAATGATTGAAAACTACCCAACAACTCCGCCTCACAACAGTCCTTTCTGTAGGGTTTAGGGTTTAGGGTTTAGGGTTTAGGGTTTAGGGTTTAGGGTTTAGGGTTTAGGGTTTAGGGTTTAGGGTTTAGGGTTTAGGGTTTAAGGGAGTCTCCTTCATCATGTACCCCCCAGATGATCCCGTAGCGCTGTTACTCCTTGTTGTCGGAATACCCCCCAGACTTCGGATCCTGAACCCAGAGCTCCCTAAACCCTAAACCCTAAACCCTAAACCCCAAACCCTAAACCCTAAACCCCTGTTTTGGGCAGCTCCATACGCAGCCCAGGTGCGTCAGCTCCTTGATGTCCTTAATCGTCACGCGCCTGACAACTTCGTGCCACGATACATGAAAAAAGATAGAGCATCGCATAATCTCATCCTCTTTCGTTTGGGTTTAGGATTTAGGGTTTAGGGTTTAGGGTTTAGGGTTTAGGGTTTAGGGTTTAGAGTTTAGGGTTTAGGGTTTAGGGTTTAGGGTTTAGGGTTTAGGGTTTAGGGTTTAGGGTTTAGGGTTTAGGGTTTAGGGTTTAGGGTTTAGGGTTTAGGGTTTACATATGTATATGTGTGTGTGCATGCTAACCCCGCCCCCTCCCAAAAGCCACCCGAGCACTAGATTTTCTGTCTATTCGGCTGCCGCACACTGGAGCGGCCCAGAGACGTGGTCAGCAAAACCCGAAGGAAAAAGCCCTAAACCCTAAACCCTGAACCCTAAACCCTAAACCCTAAACTCCGGTTTTCAGTCATTCTTCGGTGTCCTTCGAATTTCTCGGATGTGGGCCGAGGGAGTCGATGGTCTCCGTAGGCTTTGTTCGAGGAGCTGCCCGAGACTATGGTGGGCCAGGGGCGTGGTCACGAAAAAAACAATCGGAAAGCCACAAACAAACAAACAACTGACTGAAACACTGGCACTCCAGGCTCCATTTTTCCGGGTTTGTCGGTGTGTTAAGGGTGCCTTCGTGTTTTGGGCACTTTCTCGATTTAAACACATAAGCCCCTGGCCCTAACCAGTGTTTGGGGACAAAGGCAAAAACCATCCAAAATCTAAGAACACGTGTTGTTGCTAACAGTGGAGAGCTACTGCTTCTCGGTATTTTCTTTCTGACTTAAGAATTAAGTTAAGCGTTAAGAGTTAAGAGCTAAGCACCAAAGACGAATAACCCAACTATATACTAATACTCACTCATTTTATGCTCAAACCGAGCGCCATTCCCTTTGGCCAAAAAGCCCCGCAACACCCCTGAAGCCTCGCGACTCGGCTTCTGCGCTGGAGGGCAGCCCCTACAAGCAGCCCCCCAAGGAGCAGCGACCTTGGTACACACCGTTAAGGGTTTAGGGTTTAGAGTTTAGGGTTTAGGGTTTAGGGTTACGGGTTACGGGTTTAGGGTTTAGGGTTTAGGGTTACTGTGGTCCAGGGCAGCAATGGCGGATACACTTGACTGGCACACGAAGACGACGAAGGACCGGTGTTCTTGAGTGCTGTTCTTCGATGTCGCTGGGCACTTCGCCACTCTTTTCCTTCATCTCTAGACCCTAAACCCCAAAAAAATCTCAGATTTGCGGTTCGTAAGTTCCTTCTGCTTTGCTTGACAGCTTGCTGGACCGGCAAAGGACTTAGGATTTAACTTGTGGCACCACTGCAGAGAGGGCAGCCTCGCAAGTTGGAAGACTGAGACATAGCAGCTGGACTTCAGAAGTAGACCTATTTTCGCGACGTCACCAAAATTAGGAAGATGAAAGCGCCTCTGAGGCCTGTGCATGCTGACATGTGCTGACTCACCGCACTGCTTTTGGCCGCTGTACAGGTTCAGGCACGAGTTGTATGGACCACGACAGA